>CAUYRT010066165.1:0-23941 GCA_963574885.1 Lepilemur ruficaudatus
AAACTCCTGGGCTCAAGCGATCCTTCTGCCTCTGCCTCCTGAGTAGCTGGAACTACATGCATGCGCCAGCCACCATGCCTGACTAATTTTTTCTATATATTTTTAGTTGTCCAATTAATTTCTTTCTATTTTTAGTAGAGACGGGGTCTCGCTCTTGCTGAGGCTGGTTTCAAACTCCTGATCATGAGTGATCCTCCTGCCTTGGCCTCCCAGAGTGCTAGAATTACAGGCATGAGCCACCGCGCCCGGCCCAATGAGGCTGTTTTGATGGACCCCCAAATTTTAAACTGTAGGTTCTTTCACAAGTTGCAACATCAAATTTAGTATTTTATTTTGGTTGCACAATATCAAGGAAATCCTGATTGAATATAGGTATTTACAAATGGATTTTTTTAATAACTTATTTTGCAGTATCCAAATATTATTCAATTAAAATATCCAAAACTATAAAGGGGACTAGTAGGGCTTTTGTTTCAAAGTGAATTAATAACAGTGCCTAACAACTGCTTGCACTCCTTGTCATAGACAAGCCATATGAGAAACACCCATTTTTTTTGTTGTTGAAAGTTCCATAACTAAGACATCATGACACAGAGTGCGTTTTTTATTCAGTGCTAAGATGAGAGCATGACCCACTCAGATGCCCTGGCCCCTCTTACAGTGGTGACCGCTGTCAGGGACTGTGGGTGGGGAGTCCTGCCAGAGATGGCCGGAGATGCCTATTGCCAGTTTGGTGCCATCTTGGGCAGCCTGGCGAACTGGTGAGCTCCAGTGCAGTTAAATTTGGTGACATGCTTGAGTTTGCCTGTGGCATTTTTATTTTATTGGGGTTTTTTAAGGAAAATATAAAAAGACATTCACATTAAAGATCTGCAGTGCCAGAACACAGTTTGGAAAACACAGATTTATAAGGTTGCCCATATAAACAGATCCCAAAGGTTAAATAAACTGGTATTCTAAGATGAAAATTGGACGTGACAAAGCAAAACAAACGTATATGAAATAGCATTAGTTTTAAAAGCAGAACTTGTCTCAACTCAGTACAGATCTTACGATAATACAGCAAAACTACTTTTATTCTTTACTTTTTTATCCCTTTCAGGTTCGATTTGCTGCTTTGATTACCGTATTAGCACTGGCTGAAAAACTAAAGGAGAATTATATTGTCTTGCTACCAGAATCTATTCCTTTCTTAGCGGAATTGATGGAAGGTAATTCTTAAACTATTAAACTATTAAGAAATAATTACAGTAAAATTCTGTGAAAATGTGCCCAATGATAATGCATATTTGGACATAAGGGGACTAGCAATTGTTAAGTCTTCTGCCCTGCTCCTCCCAGTCGCAAATGCAGGCAGGCTCAGTTTCCTGTTCTGAGTAGGGGAGGGAGCGATGAGTTAGGAAGTGACCATCTTTTTTGATCATATGAGACTTTTACAGCGTAATCTTCACTGTCTTTACTTTTGTGTATTTTCCCCTTGTGATCATACAGATTACAATGTTTTAAATTAACCTAAATATTTATGTGATTGAATATTTTGGTCCTCAGATGTGGGGCTATTGTACAGAAGTGTCTAGTGCTATTAAGGATGCAGTAGGATGTCCACTTTGAATAATGACCATTCATTTGGTACTTGATGTTAGGTGATAAACATGGACTATCTCATTTAATCCTCAAAACAGGGTATACGCCATGATCCCTGTTTTACAAAGGAAGAAACTAGAGGTCTAAAAGGTTTCAATTACTTGATAAAGGTGACAGAACTAGTGAGAGAAACAGAGAGTGGTGGTCTAGACAGCCGGTTTGTACAGTTCTGGAACATACACTTTTTTTTTTTTTTAATTGCAGCATATTATGGGGCCAGTGGACCAGCACTTTTATGTTAATGAGTCACTGCTTATCTAAACCTAAGAAGTGCATTCTCCTTTGTTTCTCTCCTCCTGGAGAGGGGCTGTGTAAGCCAGCAAAGGAGTGGCATCCCTAAGGATTTTGAATTGTGACCACTGTTTGGGGGGTTTTTATCTCATTCTGCTTCGAAGTCTGAGCCTGTTAGGAGGGAGGGCGTGAAGGCGGAAGGAGGACCGCAGAGGAGTGTTCATGGGCTCGGCCTCACTGCACTCTGTTGGTTGAATGACGGCCAGAGAGTGCAAGACACTAAGAATTAGGTTAATGATAACTGAGGCAGGAAGACTGACTCAGATTTTAATTTTGATTTGATTTGATTTTCTTTAGATGAATGTGAAGAAGTAGAACATCAATGCCAAAAGACGATCCAGCAACTGGAAACTGTACTGGGGGAGCCACTCCAGAGCTACTTCTGAAACTTCTTGATCTTTCATACTCTGCTCAGAGTTCAGATTATTTTTCATATTTTTACTTTTGGGTGTTTGGTGCCATGTTACTTTTGGTGCCTTATCGCCTACTTGGACTCCTTATACATATTTCATCACCTCTTTAAAAAATTCCCACCTGGTTTGTGCTACCACATAAGCTTCTCCTGCCAGTTGTATAGTTGCAAAAACAGTAAATGATACATGGTGTTTTTATGCAGACTGCTGTGTTTGTTTAAACATCTATGGTAGTGTTTCTGATTGATATTAATAATAGACATGTTTAATTTTAGCACCTAAAGCTGATACCTCATTTGGACTGTAAAGCCTTAACTCTTGCATGTAGCAGTGTCTTATGTATGTACATGGTATCCATGTTGCAGATTTCACTCAGAGTAACACTCTACTTCAAGTTCATGATGTTATTTAGCATTCAACAGGAATACTTTTGACTGCAAAGCCATTTGGGATTTTTACTTTTCGTTTTGAGTAGAAGACACTTGAGCTTTGGTTTCTTTGTGCGTGCCCATGATGAGAAGCAGTTCTGGAATGCTTTTTTTAGTTGGGACTACAATTGTCTCCTTTATCCTTGAATCTTTGGGTGGGGGCAGGGGGCCAGGAGTGAGTATGCTGCTTATAAAACTACCCACACCTGGCTTATCATGCAACAGAAAGGGCCCAAAAATGCTAGGTGGCATGAGGGAGCCCCCCAGGATTACAAATGATCATCATTTCATTGGTGGTTACCTAAGAATTACTTGTATAAGAAAGTAAATATCAGACTTTTTTCCAATACTTTGAAGTGCTCTAATCTCTAGTACTATGTCATGGTGAAGCTGGTGAGGCCTCAAATAAAAAAAAATAAATAAATCTCCTTTATTTTTAAAGGCATCTAAGAACTGTCCCATAGAATGTTCACATTGAGTTTGAAAGCCTTTGATCTAGTTTAATATAGAAATTTGGTGTGGGATTGTGACAAGCAAAGGGCCAACATGCAGTTTAGAAATGTACCTTGTTAGAACTGATTATTTCTCTTTAAGAAATAGCTCAACAAAAATCTTAAGATTTTTGCATTTATTTTGTCAAAGAATCAGGCTTTGGCTCCGTGTGAAACAAAAATGAAAATGAACGTAAGATTCAGAGAAACAATGTGAGTGGGCTTTTTTTTTCTAAATGCCTTACAGTCTCCAAAATTTCAGCCATGCAGGCACTCTGATGTTCTTTCTGAAGAAAAAATAACTGGGGGGGATTCTAGAGCCTTCTTGCCTCTATAACTTACCCTGCCCTCCCCCACCCCTAATGTTTTCTGGTGTTGGCAAAACTGCAGAATAAATTAACATGAAAGGCTGGAAAAGAATTAAGGGCTAACAGTTTCTACACTGAGAACTTTTTAAAAAATAAGATTAATTATAGTATTCAGTGTATGGATAGAAATAATATCTAACCAAAATCTATTATGGAAATATTCCTAATTCTGACAGAATTCTGCCCAGCAGTTTAATAAGATGATCTGATTTAGCCTTTTAAAAAATTTTTTTTGGACCTAGAGTCTGACTTTTTTGCCCAGGCTAGAGTGTTGTGGCATCAGCCTAGCTCACATCAACCTCAAACTCCTGGGTTGCTCAAGTGGTCCTCCTGCCTCAGCCTCCAGAGTATCTGGGACATGCCTGGATAATTTTTTCTAATTTTTTAGTAGAGTGGGTCTTGAACTGCTGACCTCAAGCTATCCTCCCACCTCAGCCTCTCAGAGTGCTAGGATTATAGGCGTGAACAACTGTGCCTGGCCTGGTTTAGTTTCTTTTCCCTCCTCACTCCCAGACCTTTGAAATTTCCTGTGACGATATGATTTGTAAAGATTCTCCATAGAACTTCTAACTCCCTTCAAATAATAGAAAAATTACAATAATGCAACGATTTAACTTGCTGATACAGGTTTGATTTTAATCACTTAAAACATAACAATGTTTGATCTCAGTTGCTAATGATGACGGACTCATCTTTAGAGGAGCAGCGACAAGTAGTGGTTTACACTTGAACAACGGATTTTTAGGTTACCTCCCTACCTGCTTCATGGGTCTCTCAGTGGTATGTATCTGTTACTGTCTGATAGTGCCTATTTTAATGAATTCCTCAATTCTAATCTTGACATTACTGTTACCCACAAATGTCCTACAAATTAAATGCATCTTGCCTCTACCGTAAACTTCTGTAGGAGTCTCCATAGACCCCGGACTCACCCTAAGTTCAAATATGCAGAAATCAGGTGCCTTGAGCTTGACATCAAGAAAATTTCAACACCATTCGTTTTTTGTTTGGTTTTGTTTTTTTGCCTTCGTTTCTGTGCTGTGTTCAGATGTCATGTTATATTATAAGCTTACAGCTGGCAGATCTAGATCTGTTCTGTTTATCATGCTAAAGAAAATTAATTGCCAGGTATAAGTCAACATCAGTCCGCTCAATTGTGGGATCTGACAGAGCAATGGTTATGAAGCAATCAGTGGGGAAGGAGTAGTGTCTTGTACAGGTTAGTGTCTAGGTGGTTAACAGCTGCATAACTCTTTAATCCCAAAGGACCCCTGACGAGTTGATACAAGGCCTGGAGAAAAACAGGGCACAGTGGTAGGGCGCAGAAGAGTCTCAGCTCAAGAGAATACAGAACAGACTGGTTTTTGGCACCAGTATGTGTGTATCCCAGCTCCTAGCACACTGCCAACAAAAAATATGTGCTCAGTCCATGTTAGCTACTGTATCATAGTAGGTACTTCAATAAATACTTGTTGAATGTGATTTTAAAAAGAAGAGGCCAAATCAGGTGACCTCAAATTTCCTCATTCAATGCCAGACGTAGCCACACTGCATGGCAAGGACTGAGAACACCCGGTAGGACTTGATGTTTTGCAAGCTCGTTTTAACAATATAGAGACAGTGAGATGCATTTGGACAAAGCCAGTACCACAGAAGCCATTTTGTATTTCAGATTTTGTAGCGGTCAGGTCAGCTACCAGCTCCTCACTTCCAGTAAGTGGATATCGCCGTTAATTTCCAGCGTGTCAATACTGCTGAGCTCTTTAAACCTGTGCTTGTATTCCAGGCTGTGCACGCCATTTATCGCAACCTTGAATTCTCTAACATCACAATAAATTATCATCTGAAAGGAAAGGAAACATACCATTAGTGGTTCCCCTTAGTTTAAAATTTTTTGTTTGTTGCACATTAATAGAGTGTCAGACTTTATACACAGAGAAGCTCTCTTGGCCTGCTGCTGTTGACCTCGCTTCTGTGATTTTTAAGAACCTAGTGGCACCTTCTGCCTTGCCTCACTCAGAGAAGTTACTCTAACATGCGCTTGAAGCCTCGCACCTTCCTTTCCTCGGCACGCTGGCCTCCCTCAGCCCCATCCTGTAAGGTAGGAAAACTGCTGCTATCTTGACCTGCATTCACTGAGATTCTGATTCCAACGAGCAGGTTGGGAACCAAGGGACTTGGATCTTGACTTTTCTAACTTGAGGATCTTGGGTAAATCAGACAACTAGTAGGAAATTTCAGAAGCTTAAGGCACTTGCTAGGGATTGCATGGCTGCTTGGTGGTCCTGATTCCACCCCAGCTCAGCATGTCTTGGCCTCAGTCTGTTTCTCTAAAGCTCTTCGAAGCTGGACATCCTATGAGTCTAAGGAGTAATTTCTTAGCATTCTGGCAGATCCAGGTCAGGTTCATCACTAGTGTTAGCCCTTCAGAGCTGCCTTTGCTCAAAACTCAACAAAAACAAACAAAACCTGTTATCCTTTCACATCACCTTTACGCCTACACTTCACCCTGGTGATACCAAGTTCCCAGTGCCAGGCTGGGTTTCCACCCATTCTCAGAAGGCCAGTCTGGTGGCCCTGCACTGTGCCCTCCCTGCCCCTTGCCCCTGTGAAGGCTTCAGAAGAAAGCAGAGAGGGGCAGCACAAAGCAGAGGGGATTAGCAGCTTTGCTAACCGGCCCCATCCCCAGAGGCCAGACTGAGGCATGAAATCTTAACCTGCAAAGAAGCAAATTGCGGGTCTTTATTTTGATAGGAGCCATGGAAATGGCTGCCAAGGAAAATCAGGAAGAGGGGGACAGTCTGTGGATCACACAAAATGAAGGCTCTGGGTCTACAGAGAGAATTGGGGAAATATCCGTAACCTGACACTATATCCCCAGGAGAATGGTGGAAATCCCAGTTTCAACCAGGTGGAAGGGACCTTGTGTAATGTACATTTAGTAAAATCCCAAGAAAACACAGCCTCATGCAACAGCTCCGAAGGAAAAATAAGTTGGCACCAGAAGGAGTCAATTGGTTACCTATATTCAATCAGAGCAAGCACAGAGCCAGCGAATTACAAACAAGTGGAAAAGACATGACACCCAGGTGAGCACACTACCGCAACACAAGAAGGTACATCACCACGTACAAAACCCCCAAGAGGAAAACATGAATCCCTCACAGCCATCTGATGTTACAGAACAGCTGGTAAGAAAATAAACTTAATTAAAAAGAAGAACTCACAGATGAAATGACAATACTGAATGAGATTTTTTTTTTAAAGACCGTAGGTATAACTAAAGTAAATTTGAAACATCAAGTAGATACATTTAAAATGAAAATAGTGGCATAATGGAAGTATCTGAGAAAATCTCAATGAAGGCATAGTAAAAAGGCCAGAGTTAGAAGCAGTTAGAAAGCATCCATCCCTGGAAAATTGACAATAATGATCCACATGAGGACAATTACTGCAGTCGAAAACTAACAAACAGAAAAGATGATTGTTGAAAAGATACAAGATACATCTATTCATCCCTTCAGCCAGCCATCCTTTTCACTCTGTATCTACAGAAAAATGTCTGCAATGTGGTTCACCTAATCTTAATGGTATTGTTTGAATTAAGAAGTTTGGGATATTTTAATTTTCATCTTAATATTTTTAAGTATCATTTGAATTTATTATTATTGTCCTTTTTAATTTTAGTAGAGCCAAGCTTAGGGCCCAAATAGGTCAAAAACAAGTTATATCACTGGCTACCCTCCGGTGGGCCCAAGTCACCCTTTATGCCCTGACTCCTGCCAAGCCAACCACCCTGTGCTGCCATTCCCACTGCAGTGACTTGTTCAAATCATGCTCTAAATCTGGAGAACTGACCTTCATCCTTCTATAGCCTTCCCAGCATTCTGAATTCAAAACCAGGATCCACAGCTTCCAGGGAACCTTCTATGATTAGCCCACATCTGTCTAAACTCCACATACCGGGGCACTGCACTAGACTGGAACTAAGCAATAAATATTAATGTCAAATCACCATCTTCTATTCAGCCTTGATGTTCATGCTTTTAACAAATAGCATAAGTCCTTGTGAACTCAAATGGTCCAGAGGATGTGGCAGTTTAAAATATTACAAAAGTATGATCTAAATCAATGGCCCTAAGTGACCAGGGAGGTGGAGAGCCACCTAAGCTAGTGAGTGAGCCTAGCCAACCACCCAGCATCCACATCTCAAGGTATTGAGCTCTGCTCAGCATCACAGACACATCTTTTAGGAAAAGTATGTGTTACCATAACATTCACATATTAGCGGACTCAGGACTACATGCCTTTTAGTTCCAGGGGACTAATGGATTTTTCCTTGAATACATGCAAACAGGACTAACTCCTTGGAAGAAAGGACTGTCACCTGAAACTGTCTACCAGGACTGGAGATGATAGGCCGTACAAACAAGCAGTTTTAGGGTCCCTACATCCTCAAGTCCATTTAGGATTAAACATGTGACTCCAGTCCTGAGACAGGTTTCTATTAAAATTGCTACTAATCTTACCAAGCAATGGGCTTGCTTAAAAAAAAAAAAATTCCTATTCATCAATGACAAATGTCAAATAATCTCAACGCAAATGATACAGTTCTCTACTGGCTCTTCCATTTATAACGATGGCCTACATTATAAAAGGGGACATTCAAATTACAATCTCCAAGTAAGCAAACAAAAAACCCACACACAATCTCCACGTGTTCAGTGAGGCCTTGATTTAAATGTACCACGTATCCGGCCCCTGCTCCCAGGATTCTTTTTCCTGTCCCATCTTAAAAAACCGTAATCTCACCTCAAAGTACATCCCAGGACTAAATGGGAAACAGGTAATATTTCTCTCTTCTTCTCCCCAGGACTCCTGAAGAAAAGAATTTCTTACAAATGCTTTGGTATTCAGGCGTGGGTTCAAGTGTAGAGCAATATCCTTTGATTTTCCTGCTAGCAGATCAACATTAAAGCTTTTGAGAGAAAACAGAAAACACTTTAACCAAGTAGGAGAGTGTAGTGGCAGTTTCTGCAATTTTAATAACCATACGTGAACTACGATTATAACTACATGAAACATGGCCATGCATGGGAATGCAGATAAGATGAAATTTTAAACTGAGTCAGCATTCCACTAATATTTGCAAAATAAAAGTACAAAAAACTGTAAAATCAATGTTGAGGCTGAGATCTGGTTGGGCAGAAATTGAAGGCTTAGCACTAATAAACTGAATAATTACTTCAGGCTACAGGAATCTGGCCTTTCAAGCCGGTATTTTCTCTAAATCATTTACATGTGTTCTTTCCTTCATGAAAGTATGCTACTTTCTAGGAAAAAGCTCTAATTTCAAGCTTTCAGAAGTCTGCACATTTCTGGAAAAGGTTCTTAATGCAGAAATTTTCCAAGTCATATGACAAAAGGGGCCTTAAAAAATGCTGCCTGATCTAACGGACTACCCTGGGGTTCCACAAACCTCGTGGACAAAAATGCTGCTCTCTTGCCTGGCCAGAAAAAGCTGAGGTCAGAACACTGGACTTTAGCCTTGGCTCTGCCACCAACTAGTTGTCAGCAGTGTAACCTCTTGCTTTAATATTTTCACCTTGCAAATGAGGATTATGACACCACCACTTTTAGCTCATGAGAGGGTTACAGGTGTAAGGCCATAACAGGCACACGTGGAAAGTATTCATAACTGTTTCTGGCATCCTAAGGATACTGACCCTTTGGCAGTTGTATTCACTTCTCCTTTGATGACGACAGTTCGGCCAGGGCCCATGGGGGAGTTCAACCTTGCAATGAATGGCAGGGTCTGAAAAGAAGCCATAGTCAGGACTAGGAGGCCTGCAGAAAAGGAACTTGTGGGAAAACTCATGTCCAAAGAACATAGGGCATATTTAAGAGTAATGACCCTGTAAACCCCACTGAAGGGACAGATTAAGTCTGCCTTCGTCCCAGCTGGGTCCCCTGCAGCAGCATGGCGCCTGGCTCACATCAAACACTCAATGACTGCATGTTAGATGACAAAATGCATGGACATGGGGTGGGACCTGATACCCTCTGTGTGAGTGAAACTCACTCTGGGAAAGCCACCTGTGCTGGAGGCTGATGCAGGGCTGTGTTCTGCTTGAAGGAGAAGCAGCCACGCTGGGGGAGTTGAGGAAATACACATGAACGGCTCATAGGCATGTGCCTGGTGCACTCTCGTGTCTGTCCAGTAACAGTGCAAAAATGCAGAGTGACAGCGGCTGCTCTGGGCTCAATGGGGTCAGAGGTTACACAATAGCTAATAATAACTTAATTTTTATACAGAGTTAAGAAAACTGGGGGCTCTTCAAACCTTTGACAAAGAGTTGGCAGGTAGTATTTTGGTGCAAATCAAAGTGTGACTGACAGTCGAATCTTTGCTCTTGGTGCAGACAGTTCTGGGTACGATTTTAGAAAAGTCTCCTCTAATACTAGGCTGTAGGGGAAACAGTTCTACAGTAAGGTAGGGAATGGATGAAGCTGCCTGCCAAGGTCTAAACTGTTCATTTTCTAGGCAACTTTATAAAATGTTCCACATGTAATAACCCAGACAAAAAATTCTCAATACCAGACTTTTAGACCCACTGGAAGAGAAAGAAAATAGGAGAATGTTCAGAAGGGAAGAATTACATTTTATAATATGAGCCATTTGACTCTGTGGCTGTACTGAGCGGAGCCCGGCCAGAGAGTGGGCGGTTAGTGCCTGCTCCGCACTGGGTGTGACATACAGGCAGCCAGGGCTTTACGACAGGGCTGTGTGGGCTTGTAAAGGGCTATTCGGGTTGAGAATAGAGTCTGATTGCCCTGTTCATTTAAATCCTTTATCCTCCACCATAAACAAATGATTTTTCACAGGACGACATATGACCTCCAAACACATCTAACTTGTCCTTTCCGGGGTAGCCCCAGAGTGCGGAGATTATATTCTACCTGTGAATATGAATGCACTGAGATCGGTAAGTCTTCACTTTCTCCATTAGTAATAGCAAAGATGCAATTTGTAAACTGCACTTCTCCCCACAGCGGGAGAAGATACACGTGGAAGCTCGTTGCCAATGCACTGACTGATGTTCGATATTTATAAATACTTCCTGACAGTACGAGTCACCAGCTGAGAGTGAGGCAGTTCATTTACACAGGAATGGTGGGCAGTGGTGACAGAAACTGACAGGTTAAGCAGCAGCAAAAACTTACCAAGTACCTCAGTTTTCAAATGGTTACCTCCATCCTAGCCTCATAGTAAAGACATAATTTTTAAAAAACCAGCCTTCCTGCCACCTGACTTGCATGGCAACCAAGAGAATGTTTTAAAATTGGTGGTTTATTAAAAGATTGAATATTTACATTTTCTTTACTTATCTCTGTCAGTTCCACGGTAGATGGTTGGGTACTTTGTAAATCCTGAAGAAAAGATAATAAAGATTAATTTTGAACATCTCTTCTAAATATAACTTACTTGACATATCAAAAAATTATAAATGGTACTAAACATGAAAATATGCTTGAAAATTATGATCCAAAAATGCACTGAACACTGGGTCCTTTGCTCCCTACCGAATGGGCAAACATTAGAGAGAATGAGCTCTAATGGCAACAAGAAAGTGAGCAGACACGCTCAGCTGCTGATGGTGCAAATTGCTTTCATCTTTTTGGAGGCCAAGTTAGCGGTATCTGTCAAAACTTAAAATGCAAAACAGTCATGCATCGCTTCACAAAGGGGATACATTCGGAAACATGCACTGTCAGGTGATTTCATTGTTGTATGCACATCATACAGTTACTTGCACAAACCTACGTTGTACAGTCTATTGCTCCTAGGCCACAAATCTACACAGCAGGTTACAGTACTGAATACTGTGGGTGATCGTAACACAATGGTAAGGATTACTGTATCTAAACATATCTAAACATAGAAAAAGTACAGTAATAATACGGTCTTACAATCTTACAGAACCACTGTGGCATATGACTGTACTCTTTGACTCAGACATTCCACGTCTAGGAAACTATCTTACAGAAACACTCCATTGTACTCCCACAGAAAGGGAATACCGACTACCCAGCTAATAATTGTGTTTGTTTGTTTGTTTGTTTTGCTAGAACCATACTAGAATTCGATATCCTGTAGATAGTAAAGCCCTGGTTGATAAATAACATCCTACTAGTCTAAAAAATTCACTTCCAAGAAATTAATAGTCTACTCAGAGAGAGATTTGCATTATTTATATCTCAAAATAAGTGTTAAAGATGTTTTCTACCAATTCATGAGAAAACATCATCCAAAAGACCCCAAGGTGTGGACGGACACTCACCGAGCTGAAGCTAAAACCAACTGAGTGAATATTGATTTTGCCATAAATGCCCAGAGTGTCTACTTTCTCCAGGCCGATCCTGTGGGCATAGAGCAGAGTATGTTTTCCATTTACAGCCACCTACATGGACACAGAAAAC
This sequence comes from Lepilemur ruficaudatus, assembly GCA_963574885.1. Lineage (NCBI taxonomy): Eukaryota > Metazoa > Chordata > Mammalia > Primates > Lepilemuridae > Lepilemur > Lepilemur ruficaudatus. Next base: position 12,117 of record CAUYRT010066165.1, read on the forward strand.
AGCCACCCCACAAAAAACAGTTAATAAATGAACTTAATCCAAATGGAAATATGCATTGGGTTTAATTTTATACCTTTTCCCCCAGGTCTCCACACATCTGACTAAACTGTGACTAAGAGCGCCCGCAACACTAGTAGTGTTTCTTAATTTCTTTTGAATTCCTGATCTGATTAAGCACCATGGACTGTTTCTTTCTAGATAAACATATACATTCACCAATGTAGGGTGTATGCAGCCCTGGAGGCCTGTGAAGCCAGGTTAAGGGTCTGCCCGACAGAATCTCCACCACATTGTCCTTGGGGACCATACTCTAAGAGAGACCACGTAGGTGGCAGATGCTCAGTATGTATTTGTTGAATTTGCTAAATGAATGAACATGGGCAAGTTACCCAACTTATCTGAGATTCCGTTTTCTTGTTTGTAAGTAAGTACAATCTCTACCTCAATGGGCTACACGATGATGAGATGACAATAAAGTAGCTTCTGCGAGTCCTCGGCATGGTGCCTGCCACACAGGAGCTCAGTAGATGTGACTCCTTTTCCCTGCCTCCCAAATGCTGGGCACCGTGTTGGGTTATATGTGGAAAACATAAGTAGCACACAATATGGTCTGTGACTCAAGGAACTTAAAGTCCCATTGGGGAGCAAAATAAACACATGATAAAACTAAAGCACAACGGTATAGGGACAACTGTTAAAAGGAAAGATACAGACACGAGGGCTCAGAAGACCAGAGACGGGACAGCTGAATGGAGTTCAGGAGATTTAGGGGAGACTTTCTGGTGGGAGCAGTATCCTGAAGGACAGAAAGGATCGGCAGCAGAGACGGGAGAGTCTTCACCTGAATCAGTATGAGTCTAGGACAGCGCCATGGGCTGGAGAGACAGCAGGTGTGAAAGCCTCTAAGGCCACACCCTACCTTACTCCCTGCACGAGGTATAAAACATTCCTGGAAGCAAGTGATAGGATTTGCTGTACAAAGCATTTCTAAGATCCCCTCTGGATCTAAAAATCTCATGATCCTACAGAGCTGCCTTGTGGCAAGACTTAAATTTGCAAAACACTTCTGATTTCTACACTAGGATTCCCCACCTGTCTGTTAGTTCCAGATTTCCCCACACTTCGGGTGGTGATGGTTATAATTTACTCTCCATAATTAACATAATACTGTATCAGTTCAGAACTCAGCTCTGCTAGGAGAAATATGATCTAATAAAAAGATTTGGTCACACTAGACCTGTATTACTGCATGGCAACAATTGGCTGGAAAGAGTAGCTGTGACCCCTGCCCACACATTTAGGTACCTGCCTGCTCCTATTTTAGAGAAAAAAATTACAAAGCCAAACTATTTCTTGAATTTAGGAAATATAAGGTGAGTTCACAGATGTGAAAAGCTCCCCTGTGTGCGCTCATTCTCACTAATGAGGATTCAGCTTGTTATTCTCCAAAACCTACCTGGAATTTGTCCTTCAGGACCATAATCACGATTTCAAAAGATTTTTCCTTTTGAAAAGGCGTGTCATAGGTGATCTCTTCCCATCCCCATTTTTCATTTTTCAGAGTATTGCAAACGATGCAGTTGGACCTTTTAAAACGAGGATTGAAATGAAAGGCCACATCAGCTCGAGGTTTCACGCTGCTGCCACACTGTAAGTCCACCTGGAATCTGTGTGAGAAGAAACAGGGGCCCCATGAGCACTCAGGAAGGACGGATGCAAGGGAAGACCCAGCAAGCACTACACTCCAGGCCGAGTGACGTATGACTGATAATCCCTTCTTGTTCATTCACCCACGTGGCCTAAAAGAGCTAGTTGCCTAACCTTCCTTTCCTTCTTCCTTAACAGAGCCCCTGAGTTTGAGCTGGTCCAAATCTGCTCAGAATAAGAACCTATCTTTCCCAGCCTCCCGTGCAGCTAGGCCTGATCATGTGGTTAAAGTGCTGCCAATGAAATGAAAGTGAGGTGCTCAGGAAAACTACCGGAAACTGACTTAAGTTAGCAGGCACCTGCCTTTCGTCTATCCCCAAACACTACATGTACCCATCCAGCCACGCAAAGCAAGGATGTGGGGGCTAGAGATCTAGCTTCCAAGGATCATGACAAAGAAGAACTTAGTTCACTCTAGGGTTAACAAAATGCTGAGCTATAAAAAAAAGCCTACTTCTCTAAAGACTTGATGGAGTTGACTGCAAAGGTCTGGGCTGTTCCCTAGAGACTTAATTTTCATATCTTATTTAAAATGCTGTTGTTTGGGTGTTAGCTGCCTGGAGCTGAGCCCAATGCTAACTGATATACCTCAGTCCAGAGTTTGAACCCAAAGCAAGCTCTCAGTAAAACAATCTGAAATAGTTCTTAAGAGATGTGTGAATGTTAGACTATAACTGGGCTATCCCTGTCATCTGACCGCTATTCCCTTCTTTAATGACAAATCTAATTCATTATATTGAAATCATACATATAGCAATGAAATAAAAGTGTCCAATAACTTTTGTTCATTCATTCCAATATCCTGAGCACGTTGGCCAGGGCTGCTAATGAAAGCAAATCAGGTCTCAAAATATCAAAATGGTCTCTCCCACATTGTTTTTGTTTGTTTGTTTGTTTGTTTTTTTGAGACAGAGTCTCACTCTCTTGCCTGGGCTAGAGTGCCATGGCATCAGCCTAGCTCACAGCAACCTCAAACTCCTGGGCTTAAGTGATTCTCCTGCCTCAGCTTCCTGGGTAGCTGGGACTATAGGCACGTGCCACTGTGCCCGGCTAATTTTTTCTATTTTTTTTTTTTGTTGTTGTTGTTTGTTTGTTTGGCTAATTTCTTTCTATATTTATTTATATCTTATTTATAGTAGAGACAGGGTCTTGCTCTTGCTCAGGCTGGTCTCGAACTCCTGAGCTCAAGCAACCCTCCAGCCTCGGCCTCCCACCCCACATTGTTTTTTGTTGTCCACAATCACGGCAAGACAGCTCGCTCATGTTCTTTCCCCTAGCACAATGACCGTACCTGTCCGAGTCGCTAGGAACATGCCCGCGTATTACAATCAGAGTTCCAGGCTCCAGCTGCTCAGGAATAGTGCCAACATAGGGGATTGTCTAAGGGAACAATGTTAACAAATGTACATTTACACAAACAAAAGTATTTACTAAGCAATTATAACCCAAACTCATTATTGATAGGGAAAGACTACATGTTTAAAGGCTGCACATAAACCTGCTCACAATCTAGCATTTTCCAAGTCATCTTCACTATTCAAACGGCTACAAGGGAACAACATGGCTAGGATATTTGTAATACCTGCAAACTACTCTGAGTTCTTTGGAAACAGTCACAAGATAAATACGACTCACAATATTTTTTATTCGGCTGAGGGTTTTGTAAAATAACACTTCTACTTCCACTCAATATGATAATTCGGATAATAGAAAAAAACGACGTCATGTAGCTGTTAAGATAACTGAGAAAGTTCTAAATGAACTGACATCTCCAAAATGTGGGAAAAGCAGAGTTCTAGAAAACAGTTTATATAGCATGATATATGCATGTGAAAAACAGATGATACAAACACAGCACACAGTTTCACAATATACCTCAGGCAGGATGTACAAAAAGCTGGTAAGAGAACTGAGTAACAGGGTCAAAGGAAAATTTATGTTTCACTAAAACCCTCAAATACTGCTTGAATTTTTAAAAATGATTTGCACATGTTACCTTTAAATGTTCAAAATAAGAGTTAAAAAAAGCACAAGCCACTGGTTTTGACATAAACGTAGTTTTAAATTTTGAAGACAGATTATCTTCCAACTGCTGGGTGCGAGGTAACGTGGGAGGAGGCAGAAGTTGAGTGTCAGAAGGACAAGGACAGAAACGGAAAACTGCAAAAGGGGAGCTGGTTTGGGAAGGAAGAGGCAAGCTTAGGTTCGAACTCCTGGTCTTGCACCTGTGCTGAGCCGGAGATTCACACTAGGTGGAAGGCCAGAGCTGCGCACATAAGCAACAGATCTACAGGTGATGGGTAAAGGCATGAAAGAAAGAAAGAGAGAAGTTAAAGACAAGATTCTACTAGTAAAGCCAACCAAGAAATTAGCAAAAAATGAGAGGGCAAAGCCTTGATGAGGAAAGCAAGGCAGCACAAACCAACTGTCACTCAGGCAGGCTGGCAACAAAGGGAGAAAATGGCCCAAAGGCTGGAAGGAACAAGAGAATGATTTTACTGTTTTGTGTTGTGAGACAGGAAGGGAAGGTAGAAGGATAAAGTGGAAGCAAGGTTCCTAAGCAAATTCAAATGACCAGCTTTTCAGCAGCAGGTGGGATTAATGTCGACAAGTGGTTTATAACAACCAGCTCTGTTTAATTTCTGAATAACTTCCTGGCCAGCCTGCATTAATCACATCTTAAGAACTATAAACAACAACAGTAATAAAAACACATAGGTAGATAATGAAAAACAGAATTCACTGATGGCATTTCTGGTATAAAGTGAAGATACTGTCTTCCAAATTATTCACTCAATTTGAATGGAAAGAAAAGTGAGCCTGACTTTAAAAAATCTTAGAATTCTATCAGCTGAACTAGTCAAAGAAATATACCAAATAAGAAAAAAAATTGGCCAGTTACAGTATTTATCTTTTCCAAGAAGTGTTAATATGGATAGAGTCTACTACCAATGTGGACCAACTTTTAGAAACATTAATGAAATAAAAATTAAAATGTGGCAGTTCTGGGTCTTTATAAGCCTAATAAAGAATATAACAGATACTCAATACTTATTGATTGTTTGAACTGATCACTAACGGAATAAAATAACCACGATGTAAGAAAACTGTTTTTCTAAGTCTAGATAAGACATCCTTATTGATTAACTTAAAATGGTTATTTTTGTCTTTTGAACACTGGAACGGCAACTAACTAGCTACAAATGGGAGAAGAACATCAGTGAAATAAGGGCCCCTAACACTATGAATATTTAACAGCAGTGAAATTTAAAGACGGAGAAAAATGTTGTTTTGCCACTCAGTTCAGTCTTTCTACCTCTATCTAACCTTTTCTACACTTTTGTGAGAATTGATCATAAAACAAAGAAACGGAAAACGAGCGAAAAAGCTATTTGCCAAAAAGAATATTTCCCTTGGAAACATTTTATTGTGAACTATCTCAGACCGGCAACTAGGCCATTCCAGAGGCCTTCAGCACTTCCTGATTTCAAGCAGAACTACTTCTCTAGATCTGTTTCCTCAAGAAATGAAGTCTAATTTTTGTTCCAACTCTACAGTTGAGAGTGCACACGCCATAAATTACAAGAGTCATTATACAGTATGCTAGTGTAACCGAAGAACCAGCCTGATGTGGTTCAACTTTGTGTAATAAAAGGGTAAGTTGTTCAGTTGCCACGGACCTCCAGGTTGCAAGTTATATAAGCTGAATATGCCCAGATAAACGAAGCATGCAACCACGGGCAGAACCTAAGTGCTCAGACCAAGGAGCAGGACCGAACTAAGAAGTGGACACCGCATGGCATGATCCATGGTCCATCAGATGGAGCTGTGGCCATCACCCCATGGCAGGAACCAGTCAGATCATGCCTTTTGGCATCACCTCTTTGCAAAATCCAATCAGATCATGCCTCATTACCCTCTGCCTATAAAACCTGCTCCAGGCTCCAGCTCCGGGAGACAGAGTTGAACCTGACTCCTGTCCCCTTGCTTAGCTGCCTTGCAACAAACTTTTCTCCACAAAGGAACCAGCGCTTTGGTGTTTGGTTTTCCATTGTGCAGGGGCAAATGGACCCAGTAAAGTTCAATAACAATAGAATCAAGATATGCAACGATTTTAATCTATAAAGTTATTTTCTAAATAACATTTAAATAAGGCATGTTTGTGTGTGAAGGGCAAAATGGTGTAACCTGACCATCTGTTCCATCCTCCCGGCTTGAGCCAAGATGATACCAGTCACCCTTAGCAGGCAGCCTGTTTGTTTTTTTCAATTTTTGCAGAAAGTCAGTCTACAACCTTGAGATGTTTTTAACTCTAACATGCACAAAACCATTTTAAATGTCTCACTGGCTTCAAATTCGTAAGTTTTCCTTTTTAAACCTACTATGTCTGAAACATTCTTTCTTCTAAAACTGAGTTTGCTTGATATCGTGGTTGTACCTCATTCTTGTGCAATGACATTAAAACTTAGGCAAAAGAGAATCACAGCTACAAAGTAAACAAGAGAAACTTGAATCCACACACACTAACAAGACTGATTTAGGGCCTTACTTCAAGGACCCTCATACTCCTTGTTTTCCCAAATAAAAAAAAAAAAAGCAGCTGTCCTATCTCAGACCTAAGTTCAGGGTTGAGCTTCAGATAAGTGGATATCAGACATTCCTGAAGATTCTCACCACTACATAAAACCAAAGTAAGTTCTTAACTGCTCAGGACATACATGGCAATTTCCAGTAACTACAGTCATTCAGGGGTTCTTGGACCAGCCTGGACTGGTCAGGACCCTTACTCCCTCCCATTCATTCACCAACTCGCCAGTGCCTTTTGATATTTTCCCTGCTCAAGTACCAAGCACTGTTTGAAAAGCTCAGACATTAACTTCTCGTGGACAGTTCTAATTTAAAAAGAAAATGAAAAACTTATAGAGTAAGAAATCCAGTTTCCCTTTAAAATTATGTTTTATGATTATCTGAGCCTCCTTCCCCCACCACCAAAAGTGGGCATTGCCTTCACTGTACTCCCACGTTCTCTGTTTGTAACATTGTTCTCATCACCTTGTATTATCATTGTGACCTCTTCCTCCACAAGACAAAAGCCATATTGTCAACACAGTAGGTGCCTTATATATGTTTACTGGATATTATTCCTGCCGCATCTCCCAATGGATAATTACTATTCAATTGGATTTGCTCTCAATCCTGCCATAGGTAAAAAGTGGTTTTACAAAAATCAGTTACCGGGTTATGGACGATGGTGCGTAGGTTATTTAAGGACAACATCATTCTTTTCCACCTGATTGCCGATTTTATTGACTGGTGTCTCTCTTCCGTGTATGATTTAAGATTTTTAAGCAAGTTTCATTTAAACGTTACCTAGATTGAAACTGAGGAACTCACCCTGTGTAAAGTCAAAATAGAGAGAAAGAAAAATAAGCATGCATCATTTTTCCTCATATCCTACCTATTTTTAAGTTATACATTATTTTACTGATATTTACCAAATAACAGGATGTTATTACAATCAAAGATCTGACTCCCATTCTTACCAGTGTACTTATGTTACCAAAAGCTCAGCCACTTGTCCTCAAGGCTGCATCAGAAGAACAAGAACAAATGTTTTGAGGAGAAGGAAAGAGAAATTTTATTTGTCGGCAAAGAAGGAGGATGGAGACTCCTGTCTGAAAAGCCATCGTCCTCCTAATAAGGAGAAATACAGAGCTTTTAAAGGATGGGTTCTCAGTTTCAGGCAATTACTGTTCAGCTATAAGTTGGTGATTCTGATCCTCCCATTTCCACTGAAGACAATCCCCTGACCTGGCCTAGGACCTCCCTTTACCAGGTTTGGGCTGGGCCATCTACTTTAGCACAAATAACAAAAGACTGATCCTGCCCCAGCCAAACCTCTGGCCTGAGGCAGGGATGCAGGTTTTAGTTCTCAAAAAGGAGTGGAGGATGTTCTAAAGAGACAGGCCATTCCCTTTGTTACACTTACACACTCAGTAATTTTGGATTATGAGTACAAGAAATACTGATTTAGAAAATAAATCAGTACAAAATTTCTAAAATGTAATTTATTATTACAAATACTGGCAGATAATAAATAAAATACTGGCAGATACTAATCGAACAGTCCCATACAATTATGAGAGGTATTCATTTAACTTTTCTTGTCTGTAAAATGAGAATAATAATAGAATACACAACATAGGTTTGTTCTAAGTATTAAATGAGTTAAAACATTGGAACAGTAAGTGCTATGTGTTAGCTATCATTATTATTATTACTATTAACAGAAGAGATTGCTCTTCCTCCTCCAGATTCAGTCAAAAGGGAAAAAAGTCCAATCCTTTTAATACTAATAGTTTTCTGTTATTAAAAAAAAAAAAGGCACAGAGTGGGAGAGCTGGAAAGCATCAGCCACATTTTTAAAGGTAAATGTACCCATCCACACTACATTTAATAGCTCCAGGGAAAACTGATGACTAATCGGAACTAAAAGAGAATCGAAACTAGAGCTTCCTACATTTTACTTCCAGCAATTCTGTACAGCAATACCCACTGGGGAAATCTACTATTTTTTCTTTATTGAGAAAAAAAAACTGCATTGCTCTTGATTTACCACCTAAATATAACCCCAGTTTGTGTCATTAACTCACACGTTAGTCAATACCTCAAAACTCTTTGTTCGGCTCCGTGAAATTCAAGAAGCACGAACAAGAGCAAAAAGAATGGATACAGAGCTGCCATCGCCACATTCATAATTTACACCATGACCAGAGAGTGACCCAATTGAGCCAGAGGTTTCATTAAACCAATCAGTCCTTGAAGTATCCACAGGGACAGGTCCCGCCGTCAGGAATATTTCTTATACTTCACAAGAAGCCAGCATTCGTGTTTTACGGACGATCAAAGGAAGGCGAGTGACTTGCGTTTTCTAATGTTCAACACTGCAGTCAAATGACTCGGCACTTAGAGTGTGTGTCTAGAGTCAGGGAGGGCAACGGAGGTCTGCCGCTAAATTGCCATTAAAATTTCCGGAAAGGAGACTTCCCCGGGTCCCCCCGCTAGGAGGTAGCGCTCGGCCTTGGGCGGGGAGGGAGCACGTGAGAGCAGCCCAGGTGATGTGGCTTTGCAGCGAGGGGACACCCCAGTGCCAACAGCCTGACCCCAGACAGGGATGTCCAAGGCCACGACCCCCGACAATCCCTCATTCCGCGGAGCCAGCAGACGCAGCTCCCTCGCCACCCAGCCACGGCTCTGCCGCGGTGCGGACCTGGGGGACGGGATGGACTGGACAGTCCCACCCAACTCTGATTTAGAGACAGCGACATCCGAATCCCCTGCTCGGCTGGCGCGACCTTCAGAGCAGCCACGCCACTGGCGAATGCCGCCCCCCGGGGCCGGTGGGTCGCCAGACTTACCCAGACGCCGGTGTTGCAGGAGCTCCCCGCAGGAGGGTGTTTGTGCCCAGCGAAGTGCCGTCCGGGTACCCAGCCCAGGCGTCCGCAGGCGGCTACGGGAAGCGACCGGAGTCAATCCTCGTCCATTTCCCGGTTCGCGCGCCCTGGCGCCACCGTCGGCGCCGTTTCTGTGTCCGGGGGTCCTCGCGGGTCTGCTAGGGCTTCAGGCAGGGCCCTGCCGCTGATCGCTGCCCAGCTCGGCCTTCTGCACAGTCTCCGGGGACTTGGACCGCGACCGCCTTGCTGCGGAACGAGCAGAGAGGGTCTAGGACAGAGCGTGTCCTGGACGGATCTGGCTGCCTTTGCCCCGACGGCGGGGGCGGGGGAAAAATGGGAAGGAAAGGAGCAGAAGCTTTTTTCTCCGGCTGCAAGTGCACTTCCGCCCAGCCCACACTTCCGCCTTCCCGAGCCCGGGTCTAGGAGGGCGGGTCCTCAGGGCTGGACCCCTCAGGACCGTCGTCCACACCGCACAGGCCCCGCCTTGACCCAGCGGCGGCCACAGACCCCCTCGCCGGGGCGCCCGGGTGCAGGGGGTCAGCGCCAGGTTGTTCCGCAGTGTTTGCTTCCTTGCCTGCCTCGGATCAGAGTCCAGACAGCCAGGAGAGGGAACCCGGCTGGGAGGCGCTCCTTTTGCCAGTGTGCACTTTGGACGTGTGTGGGTGAAACGGTGGGGAGATGGGGTCAGGAGAGCTGGGATGCGCCCAGCCCAAAGCCCCTCATCTGGTTATAATAACTCGCACTTGCTGCCGCTGTGCATTAGTCGCCAATTATTTTGTGTCTTGACTAGGAGATGTTTGAGAAACGTGAGGTGAAGAAGTGGCGGAAATAGTGACTCTAAATACCTCAAAATATTTTGCTACGAAGAGGAACAGAGAAACAGCGTTGTGGTTGAGGAAGCAGTGGAGTAAAGGGAAGATTCGGGTTTTCTTTCTAAAAAGAAAAGATAACTATAGCGGGGGCTTTTAGAATTTTTTTTTTCTTTTTAGCTCGCTCTGTTGCCCGGGCTAGAGTGCAGTGGCTCATCACAGCTCACAGCAACGTCAAACTCAGGCGCTCAAGCGCTCCTCCTACCTGGGCCTTAGGCTTTTTTTCCAGTGACCAGAAATAAGAACTACGTTTAAGAATACTCTTGTTAGGGTCTGGTGCGGTGGCATACGCCCGTAATCCTAGCACTTTAGGCTGAGGCAGGATCGCTTGAGCCCAGGAGTTTGAGGTTGCTGTGAGCTAAGTTGATGCCACGACACTCTAGCCCCGGCAACAGAGTGAGACTCTGTCTTTAAAAAAAAAAAAAAAGAATACTCTTGTTAGGTGTAAAGCAATCTACTTTTTCATGAAAAAAAAAATACTGCTTATAACCCACTAAAATTTTTGCAAGAACCGCTAATGAATTGTGACTTGAAGTTTGAAAGACTCTCAGTGGTGTGTTGGGGTTAGCTCATACTGGCTCGTACTGTGAGAGCCAATTTCACACATCTCTTCCATGTTGACACCTTGAAATTGTCCAGGATGTATGGAAATTAGGCAACTGCTACAACTTAAGACCTTTTTTCCCCACAGAGAGCCAGATGTTAAACATTTGCTAACACACTACTGACTGTACTCGTGTGAATGACCCAGTGGAGAGGAGAGAGAGTTAGAGGAGCAGTTCTTAAAATGGTTTTGCCCAAAAATCACAGGAATAAAAGTTTTGAATATCAGTTCAAAACAATAGCATAGATATTACAAATTATTTGCCACAACTGCCTTACAGTTACAAAGATAAAAGGATCACTTCTGAGAGAAAGAAATTTCTTTTTCGTCTTTTATCCTCTTTCCTTACTCAAGGAATTTATTTATGTAGTATAATGTGGCCATAAATTTAGAAATAGTGTGATATAAAAACATTAGGTTTTATAAGCAAAATGGTAAATAATATATAGTGCCCAAAATTTTTTAAAACTTGTAAACAATCACATGATTTAAGACTTTTGTACACTATATATGCTTTTGCCACTTGGCAGGATGAACTGATCAAACAGAAATGTCTGCCATATTCTGTCAATGATGTGAACTATACTGTTTCAAGGTAAGAAACACTCTGGCAGTGATTTTTCTTATTAATGTGTTGCTGTGTTATTTTTGTTGTTAATATAATTTTAAAACTTTTTGACACCCCTCCTCAACCATCCATTAAATAGTGATGTCAGTGCTGGGAAAATATTCCCAAGTGAATAATTTTGGAACACAGGTCAGTTATGATAAAACAGTATGAAGAACTTTCAGCAACCACCTTGATATGCTATGAATTTAGAAGCCACAACTCTAGAATAATAATACATAAAAAACAACATTAAAACAAAAATTTGCCATAATGGTTATAGACCTATGAGCCCTGAGAATACGTACCCTGTTTTCCATTTATAACCATGAGAAAATTAGTCAAAATAGATAGGTTTTCAGGGCCGGGCGCAGTGGCTCACGCCTATAATCCTAGCACTCTGGGAGGCCGAGGCAGGCGGATTGCTCAAGGTCAGGAGTTCGAAACCAGCCTGAGCAAGAGCAAGACCCCGTCTCTACTAAAAATAGAAATTAATTGGCCAACTAAAAATATATAGAAAAAATTAGCCGGGCATGGTGGCACATGCCTGTAGTCCCAGCTACTCGGGGGGCTGAGGCAGAAGG
>CAUYRT010066167.1:0-30882 GCA_963574885.1 Lepilemur ruficaudatus
ACTCCAAGAAGGGAGGGGGGCACGATGAGGCATGTCTGACCTCCCTCCTGGCAGACAATTTTAGGATATTCCTTTGGCCACGAGGGGGTCCATTCAGTCAGCCGGTGGGGGGGATCCTTAAAATTTATTTTGTTTCACACTCTTATTCCAGTACCATACTATTTTAATTGCTATAGTTTTGTAAATTTCAACACCAGTAAGTGTGAGTCTTCCAGCTTTGTTCTTTTTTAAAGATTGTTTTGGCTATTTGGGGCCCCTTGCAAATCTGTGTGAATTTTAGGGTAGGCTTTTCCACTTCTGCAGAAAAGGCTGTTGGAATTTTGGTAGGGTTTGTGTTGAATATATAGATTGCTTTAGGTATTAATACTACTGACATCTTAAACAGTGTTAAATCTTCTCATTCATTAACACAGGATGTCTTCCCAGTTATTCAGATCTTCAATTTCTTTCAGCAGTGTTGTGTAGTTTTCGATGTACAAGTCTTTAACCTTGGTTAGATTTATTTTTAAGTTATTAATTCTTTAGGTGCTATTATAAAAGAAATTGTTTTCTTAACTTCCTTTTCAGAATTTTCATTGCTGGTGTGTACAATCACAACTGATTTCTTTGTGTTGATCTCGTAACCTGCAATCTTACTTAATTTGTTTATTAGCTCTTGTTGCTTTCTTGTGGATGCTTTGAGATTTTCTTTTCTTTTCTTTTCTTTTTTTTTTTAGACAGTCTCACTCTTGCTGGGGCTAGAGTGCCGTGGCGTGAGCCCAGCTCACAGCAACCTCAAACTCCCGGGCGGAAGCAATTCTCCTACCTCAGCCTCCCCAGTAGCTGGGACTACAGGCATGCGCCACCATACCTGGCTAATTTTTTCTATATATTTTTAGTTGGCCAATTAATTTCTTTCTAGTTTTAGTAGAGACGGGGTCTCACTCTTGCTCAGGCTGGTTTCGAACTCCTGACCTTGAGCAATCCTCCCGCGTTGGCCTCCCGGAGTGCTGGGATTACAGGCGTGAGCCACCGCACCTGGCCTGGGATTTTCTACATATAGGATCATGTCATACAAAAAGCAATAGTTTTTACCTTTTCCTTTCCAATTTGAATGCCTTTTATTTCCTTATCATGTTTCTGTTGTTAGGGAGAAAGCTTTCAGTCTTTCAGAATTGAATATGATGTCAGCTGTGGGTTTTTCATAAATGCCCTTTATTATGTTGAGGAATTTTTCCTCTATTGCTAGTTTTCTGAGAGTTTTTCTCATGAAAGGGTGTTAGATTTTTGTTGAAGACCTTTTTTTGCATCAATTGAGATCATCATGTTTTTTTCTTTCCCTCTATTAATGTGATATATTACATTGATTGATTTTCTTATGTTGTATTCCTGGGATAAATTCCACTTGGTCATGGCAAATAATCTTTTTAATATGTTATTGGAGTCAATTTGCTAGTATTTTGTTAAGGATTTTTACATCTATATTCATAAGGGACCTTGGTCTGTAATTTTTTCTTGTGTTGTTTTTACTTGACTTTTGGTGTCAAGGTAATGCTGGCCTCGAGTTTGAGAAGGGTTGTTAATGTGTTAATTCTTTAATGTTTGGTGGAATTCATCTGTGAGCACACCTTGTCCAGGACTTTTCTTTGTTAGGAAGGATCTTTGCCTTACGATGGAATATTGAGATGATAACAATCTTCTTTAAATTCTCTTTATTTAAGATACAAAGAAGCTGAGGCAGAAGGATGATTTGAAGCCAGGAGTTCAAGGCCAGCCTAAACAGCATAGCGAGACCCTATCTCTACCACAAAAAAAAAAAAAAAAAAAAAAGCCAGTCATGGTAGCACGCCTGTAGTCTCAACTACTTGGGAGGCTAAGGCAGGAGGATTGCTTGAGCCCAGGATTTTGAGGTTGCAGCTATGATGATACCACTGTACTCTGGCCCAGGCAACAGAGCAAGACCTTGTCTCAAAAAGAAAAAAAAGATGTGAAGTCTTCCCTAATAAGACATGGCTTAAGTTGGAATAAATAACTAAAAATGACCGTTCTTAAAGGCTACTCTTGTTTACTTTAATAAATGCTAGTATAGGTTATTTTATTAATTTTTATCAATAGTAATATATTAAATACTCTACAACTATTAGAATTATGATCCAATCTTTTATATGTTCTTATTTTATAGTTTTTATAAGTGATTTTAAGTTTCATGAACTTTAATAAACATTATTGCTCTCTCAATGTGCATGTTCAGTGCTGTGCTCTATAAAGTGGTAGATAATAGTTTAATAGTTTCTATAAAATCCAGTTATCTCTCAAAGTTCAAAGTATCTTTATTTCTAAAAGTAGGTTATAATTATTAAGGCTCTGTATTTACAATAGGAATATACCATAGTTTAAGTGAATTTCGAAGGCTAAATGTCAACACCATTTCTGGCACTTAAAACATGACTTTGTTCATAGCGATTATGGAATCATGTCTTATCATGCTATCTAATTAGCATAACAGTGTCAGCAATACTAAAAGGGCATGCCATTGTTAAGGATACTTAGTGATACTTAGCACTATTTTACTGTTGTTTTTCTGCTGTTACTATTACTAGTGACAGAATGTAGATTGGCGAGGAAAGGATGAATGAATTGTAAATGGTTCTAATAGGTGATTTTAAAAATAAAAGAATAATTAAAAACAGTTTTTGAACAGGTAAAACATTTTGCAGAGTTCAAAATTTAAAAGGTTTCAAGAGATATACAGTCTCCTTTCCATAACTGTTACCCAGTTACCCAGTTTTCTTCCCTGGAAGTAATTAATGTTATATAAAAGTAGACAGGGTATATATAAACTTTAAATGAAGTGCACTGAAATATCTGTCAAACTCTTTTTTTTTTAACCATTCTTGGACCCAGTGGAAAAATTACATTTACTCCTATATCATATGTTTTTCTCATTTAATTTAGATTGATTTCCTTTTAGTAGATAAGATGCTATCAAAAAACCTGAACAAGAAAGCTAATGAAACACAGTAAAGGCCATATCCATATTGAAGTCTTAGCTTTGCCATAAAAAGTAAACCGGAGGGCCTGGAAAAGAGGCATTAATTATAGTCCTTCAGAATCCAGATAAATCTTGGTCAACTTTGGGCCTCTCAGATAAAATTCCAGGATCTTGTTTGTGCAACAGCAAGCACATGGGAATCTGACGTAGAAAGAAGGTGAGAGACAGAGTAGGGCCAAACAACGTGGCTTTATTGAGCGGGCGAGGTTCAGGGGTCCCGAGGAATGGGGCCCGAGAAGTCGCGCCCCTTTGAAAGGGGTGAGGGTTTTTATGCTGTTGGAGGTGGGCCGGGGGCTTTTGGCAGGAAGTGTTGGGGATTTTCCACAGTGACCTTTGGAGGTTATTGAGGATTAGGAGGGGTTAGTGGTATTTTCGGAATCCGTGATCGAAACTTTCTTATCTGGATGGGCATCTGGGTGTGGTTATCCTTCAACTTAGCTGGGCCTAACAGTCACCTTTGTGGGTCTCTCCTCTTTAGGGAGGGGAGGGGATGCCTACCACCAGCCATACATCTGATGTCTTTATATTCAGGCTAGATTTGACTCAAGTTGATGTCAACTATCTTTTCACTGTGTTCTCTTTTTGAAATTTCACTTAAGGTATTTTCTAAGTGGACTGCCTATAGAAGATAGTATATTTACTGGAATATGCATGGAATTACTATATTTGTGACCTTTAAAATATTTTTCTTATGGGAACATAGTTGACTTACCAGTTTGTCCAATTTGTCTATGTTTAGAATTTTTTAATACGCCTGAATTTGCAAGCACAAGCAACTTCGAAGCCATAGATTGACTGAGTTCTATATAGGGTCTATTTGTTAATTAAGGGAATGCTGTTTTCATTGTGCTGAATGCCAAATACTTCAGTAATTATTAGCCTCTGTTTTATTTTTGTTTTAAGTAGATTTTGAACTCGGCTCTAGTGAGCAGTTGCTCTTTGAAATTAGCTATGTATGTGTATGTATATTATATATATATATGTTTTAAAGTATGAACTCAGGGTTTAAACCTTTTTTTCATACACTGAGCATAAGCACAATATAATTCTTCTCAATTGATGGTCTGAATGGTGTGCGTTGAGATTTACAGTTTTTCCAAGTAAGTGTCTAATCATTCAAATTGAAGAATTCAGTGCTGTAAAGCTTATAGTTGCTAAAGAAATATGGATTCTTAAGTTTGAGTCCTATCTGAAAGGAGGGATCACATGTAGAATTATGTTCTTTATGAATCCTGAAAGTTCCTGGACTGTATTTTTCAGATCCTATTTTCATTAGCCCATTCAATTTTAGAAGAATTTGAAGTGATAATTTGTTTGTGGGGGGAAATTTATGTCTTTGTATTTCAATATACATACTCTAATACTCCAAGAAGGTACTGGTGTATTATTGACTGGCAAAATGTATTTTTTTCTTTTATATAGTAAGCATTCAGAAAAAATACTGTGAGCTTTAAAGCATTTTTTCTACTTAGGTTAAAATAAAGAATGTAAATTATACGTGGGAATGCAGCCAGCCATAGGCAGTTCTTAAGTGAATGGGCATGACCATGTTTCAGTAAAACTTTATTTACAAACACAGATGACTGGCCTCTGGGCTGTAGTTGCTTATCCCTGCATTAAATGAAAAAAGCAAAGTGAACAACTTGGCATGCAAACTATTATGTAACAGAAGTATGGATGAAGTGCTGAAAGCATACAGAAGTGAGTTCAAGGTTTGCCTGGGATAGTAAAAATGATAGATGAAGTGATAATTCATAGTGATAAGGAAATAATTTAAATTGAGTTTCTGTGGATGTGTAGGAGCTATAAAGATTCAAATAAGAAAGTCTTTTCTGGGATCAATGGAAAGTTGTCTAAAGTAAGGAGTCCTTTGTTGGGAGTGGATGAAGAGGTAAGTTGGGATCATATTTTTGAAGGACACTCCTGATTTATATCCTATTTTCTACAATGAACAAAAAAATATTTCAACACTAGCTCTATTAAACCTTGACATTTTGCCATATTTGCTTCAGATTTATATATATTTATATATATATATATTTTAAAAGAAATATTACAGGTGAAGTTGAAACCTTCCTACAAACTACGTGGAGCACTTGCCTCTGTCTTTTGGGATAACCACTAACATGCGTTTGTTGTTCTGTTTGTTGTTTTGTTATTCTAGCCTTGCATTTCTACATTAACTAAATGTTTATACACATTGCATTGTTCTGTACATTTTTGAGGTTTAATGGTGTATAGTGTCATTTCACAATTATTTTTTGTTTAGTGTTATGTTTTTACGATTTATGTGTATAGTATAGACCAGCACTGTTCAATAGAAACATAGTGCAGTCCACAAATGCAGAGCATGTATGTAATTTTAAATTTTCTAATAGCCATAAATAGAAACAGGTAAAAATAATAATACTTTAATAACCCAGTATTTCCAAAATATTTCAACATGTAGTCAATATGAAAGATTATTAATTAGATATTATGATTCCTTTTTAGACTTAAGCCTTTGAAATATGGTGTGTTACACTTAAAAAACATCTTAATTTGGACTAGCCACCTTATAAGTGTTCCGTAGCCACATGTAGTTAGTAGTTTTTATTTTATAGGAGAATGTGATTCAGAGAACCACTTTTGGTGCTTAAAAGTTGTATGCACTACCACCAGGGGTCAGCCAAGTGTCATAATGGTGACAGGACCAGAGAAAGTACTTTGTGTTGGAGTTTTCTAACCTGCAACTGCAATCCAAACAAAGATAGTTCTGTGTACGATACAGGAAACCTCTATCAAGATCAATATTTACTGCCGGTGAAATAGTTGAAGCAGAAAAGGGGATGGAAATGCAATCCATGGCCACTTCAGACACGTGCTATCTTTGTACAGATGTACTCTTTCTTCTCCATCCCTGTTTGTCTTGATTAAACTGTTGAAACTTTTCCCCCCCAATTATCAGGGGTGTCACATTTGTAGTAAATATACTGCTTCTCCATATTTGGACCTTATTAACTTGGTAAACTTGTTGGCTGACTTGCTAATTTTTGCCAAGAATCTCAAGAAGGCAATATTTGATTAGTAAGTCACATGTTCCATGTTTCTTTATTTCCAGTTTTTTAAAGTTTCAGCCTCGTTTAACATTATCTCCCCCTTATGCACTATGTTTAGATTTATGTTATGCTTATTCTCCACAGAATCCCTTCAGAGAAATGCTCTTGAGTCTAAACTTTATAAGGATTCATTGCAGAAATTGCCATTTAGAGTGCCTTAGTTTCATATACATTATAATTAGAGGAAATTCCCATTATGCTGTTAGTATTCCTTATATGAAGACCGAATGAAGAAAATCTAGCTAAGAACAAAGATTTAGGGAAAAAATTTTCTCCGACTCACTCATTCATTGGTTCTTGATCATTTTTTCAGATCTAGAGGGTTTGTTTTAATGTCTCTTCTTATATGCCCACTTAAATCCTTGTCCTAATGCAAATAATTTGTAGATCTCTTCTAGTGTCTGCTCACTCTTAAGATAGGGCCTTGATATATTTTACATTCTGTGGCTTGATTATATATGGCCTTTTAAGAGCAGTTTTATACAAGGCGTTGCTAATATATTTTCTGCCATAAGGTGGGAGTAGAGAGTTCTACGGTTCTGATTAGTTTGTTAATAGTAGTCATAAAGTTAACTTTCTATAACTTACCAAAATAATTATCGGTATCATTATTAGCACAACTTTCCCTTAAGGTTAGTATGATTTCTAATTTCTGCATGGTAACTTTTCATTTGGGTTATCATCCATTCAGAAATGGATTGCTAGTGATTTTTTATAAAGATTTAAATACTGTATGAATTTACTTCTAGATCCTTTACTTTCTGTTGCATTACTTTAATCAGACTTTTTGTTTTTAATTCTAAACTGAGAACAGCCACTTGGAGAGTGGGGATGGAAATGCATGT
The DNA here is from genome assembly GCA_963574885.1 of Lepilemur ruficaudatus. NCBI lineage: Eukaryota > Metazoa > Chordata > Mammalia > Primates > Lepilemuridae > Lepilemur > Lepilemur ruficaudatus. The sequence continues at coordinate 6,975 of CAUYRT010066167.1, forward strand.
TTTGATTAGGCAAATGGGAACTGAGAAAAGAAAGGTAATTCCAGAGTGGGGATTTAGATGGGTCTTTAGGGAGTGGGAAAAGAGAGAGTGAAGCCTCAGTGGGGTGCCATCGTGACAGGTCCTTTATAGAAGGAGCAGTGCAGAGTCCTAGAGCTAGGAGTATTTCAAATACTAATTTTAAAAATATGTATATTCTTGTTAGGTGACCGATAAGATAAGCCTGAACAAAGTGAAAGGATGGTTCCATTCTCTTTTTATTAAAATTAAAGTGTGCACTTGAGTCCACGGACACAAATTGTATAATCTGGAGTGAGAAGAAGATGTTTTAGTGAACAGTGTTACATGGCTCCTTGTTATCAGTTTGCCCATATCAAGTGTGAAAGGATATCTTATTAATCGTAAGAGGTCTATTTGCCAGAAATCACTTTTAACAAGTTTTCTTTTATGCTTTATTGTATGTAAAAATTCAACAGTGAAACAAACTAGCCTTTGTTGAGGTTTTCATATAAATGCATGTTCCATATATAGTAGATACATAAGACTGAATGACCTTGGGCAAATTCCCATGTTACTATATTTGTAGACTGAACTTTTGAAAGCCCTTGTTTATTTCTTTTTCATTTTGAAATGGGCTATGCAAAGATTATCATATGGGCTACTAGTAAAATGCCCTGTTGCTATTTAGAGCACACCAAACTTAAAGACAATGTAGTTTAAAGATGAAAAATAATTGGAAGTGGGAGTAGATCTGGAAATTGATTTGTGAACCATATTTAGGGTTTATAATAGTGAAACTCCTTTTTAATTGTATGATGCCAGCTGATTATATACATTTTCCTTTGGTTTCCTATAAGAATACCATTTTAGTTTCCTCAGGATTATATTAATTTATCAAAATTCCTGAGAAAGGGCTTTTCTTTGCTAAGGCTTTTTAGCAGTTTGAAAGTAGAATGGTAGATCTTATAGCAAAGGAAATGTGTGATGGCATGAGATACTAGTAAGTGGAAGAGATTAGTTTTGTTGTGAACCTCTGGTTTGATGTAATATATTTGCCATTGTGTGTGCTCAATTAGAAGGCAGTTCCCCATTTTCCTCATGAAACTCTTCCCCCTCCCAAATTCTTTTGCCCACTGAATATGTAAGGTTTTAGAGATATACCTGCTACATTAAATTTTACATATATTTAATCTTAGTTACAGAAACCATTGTATTATATACATAATTTAGAAATAAAGTTTATTTTGTTTTACTGTCCCATATGATGAAGTAATTTTGTTCAAACTCTTCATATTTAATTGGGACCCCTTTGGAATAATTTGTCTTTCTAAGACATTTGTTTAGGTGATGGCTATTAGGAATATGAGTCACTTCATATGTCTCCAGATATAAGGTGACTCCTTTTTTCCTGAAAAATAATTTTTGGGGGGTAAAACCTTTACCTGATATCTGAACATATATGATAATTCCTTATACCTCTTATATTTAGAAGTATTTCTCAATTTTAAGAAGTCAGAATCTTAGTGAGCTTTTCTTATTGAATAATTGAGTAAGTTTTTAGTCGTTAATGTGGATTTTGTCTTTTTTTTTTTCCTTTGAGGGCTTGGACATAATTGCCTTATTTCATTTCAGGGATCCTTCTAAAGTAAATATTCTGGTACCTGGTGCTGGACTAGGAAGACTGGCCTGGGAAATAGCTATGCTAGGTTATGCTTGTCAAGGAAATGAATGGAGTTTTTTTATGCTCTTTTCTTCCAACTTTGTACTCAACAGGTATTTAATTTATTTTTTGCTGGAAATAGTAATTTCTGAGAATCAGATTGAGTTACCTATTCTTGAACAATTCTGAATTTGAAGATAAGTATGTAGTATTTGATTATGATGTATATCATAAATGTTTCTTATGTTAAAATCAAATGCTTATACAAATTACCACTTTAACCAGTTGCTTAGTTAGCAAAATGTTAAAACTGGATGGGCAAGTGATGTTTTAGAAAGTGATTGGGCATTCCATGAAAGAAATAATTTCTGTACAAAATCTTCTGGACTAGGTATGATCCAGGAAGGATTTTTTTTTGTTGTTTCATTATTCCTTAAACTTCTTCACCCCTTTGTTTCTTTGGTGAATCACAGTTTAGTGTAGCAGTTATAACTATTTCTTTAATCACATTCTTATAAAATGGCCAAGTATGTTCACATGGCTGAGTTGGAAAGATCTCTTAGAACTTTTGTGGCCTCTTTTGGAAGGTAGTGGAAAAGAGTTCCCATTTTTAAAGCCAGAGACGTGTTACAGAAAAATAAATAGCTGCCTTATATAAGTAATATGTTGTCTTGGATGGCAGTATGTGTTTTAGAAGGTTGGCAAGAGGGGAAAAAGAAGAGGGTTGTACAAAATAGCAAACAATTTCAGTTGAAACCAATACCTTTTTTAAAAAACTAGTTGGACTGTTTTACTTGAGCTTGAAAATACATACATTTTTTTAAAATTTGAATGACCATATTTATATCTCTGAATTTACTTTTTTTTCTGTCTTTAATCCATGATTTGTTGCTCATCTATCTATATATATACATTTTCAGATAATTGGGTAGGGTGTAATAGTGACACTTTAAGTATTAATGAATTATATATGCAAACCTTCAATCAAACAGATTATACTTTAGTGTTTAAAGTAGATTTTCTTGGTAAAACATTTAGTTAACACTGAATTTTATGCTCATATTTTGCAGATGTTCTGAAATTAATAAATATAAACTTTATCCCTGGATCCATCAGTTTAGCAATAACCGGAGATCAGCTGATCAGATTCGACCCATCTTTTTCCCTGATGTTGACCCCCACAGTCTTCCTCCTGGTTCTAACTTTTCTATGACAGCAGGAGATTTTCAGGAGATTTATTCAGAATGCAGTAAGTCCAAAGCAAGCATTTTAAAGGTCTTGTCCTCTATTCTAAATTAATGAGTTAATTTTATCCTAAGCCAAAGTTTTGGTCATTCGTTTTGATGGTAGAATATAAGGTACACTTCAGTGCTAATTTAGAATGTTTTCAAGGTCATGTACAGGGCAATGATAGGAAATACAAAGAAGTATAAGATATCTACAATCAAGAAGTTTAGAATCTGTTGAGTCTGTTAATATAAGACAGCATGTAAATAAAGTTCGAATGAGTAATTAATGCAATGAAGATGAAGGTTAGTGTGAGAAGGGAACTCTCAGGCTGTGATGAAGGAAAGGGAGGAATGGTATTTGAGGCAGACAGGTACAACGATATAATGAATAAAGTGATTCGGGATGGCAGCACAGTTGGACTGGCAGAAAAAGAGAAAATTTAAGGGGAGATTTAATGGGAGATATGTCTGGAAAAGTAGGTTCATTCCAGATTATGAAGGACCTTTATAATCAAGCTGTGAAATTCAGACTTCAGTCTAGCAAACTGTTGATGAAACTTGAATTAGGCGTTAGAGAAAGAGAGATTGGCAGTAAAAGGACATAGAAAAATAGAATGCTGAGGGGTCAGCAAGACCATTCATTCAACACATAATTTGTGTGACTACCTGTTAAGTACCAGGTGGTTCTAGACATTCGAAAGAGAACAGTGAACAAAACAAAGTCCTGTCCACGAAGAGGATTAGGGGTTAGAGAGGATGTTTGTTCTGCTCTAGGAGGAGCTGGGATATAGTAAGAATGGGCCTGGTGGTGGGAGCCAGGAGAGGGTTGGGTGAGGCAGACTTGTAGGCCGTAGCAAGGACTTTAAATTGTAATCTGAGGAAGACAGGATGACATTGGGAGGCTCGGAGCAGGGCAGTAACCACATAAAATATTTTTATTTATTTTTTTTACAACATAGAAAGTTTTTGTTTATTTTTCTCTGAACTCTGAGATTGAGACAACTTGTACTCTAAAGGAAGAAAGGGAGAGGTAGAAGATGTTAGGTACTGAGGATAAGGAGTGAAATAATGGAAAATATCACTTAGGCAAGTAAAAATCCTTTTCTTCTGGAGCAGGGTTTGAGAGAGCAGGTGGTGAGGGTAATCCTAGATGGGATCAAGTTACAGTTACTGCATCAGCATTTGTGCAGACACCACACCACCACACCTTCAGTTGGATGCTCTCTCTCTACCAGGCCACAGCCTCCAAAGAATCAAGCAGGGTTTTCACCCGCTGCTTCTGCGTGCTCCCCACTCCCCTTTTTCCCTTGTCATCCAAAATCATGTCTATGTTTAGGTATTTTTATGTCATTCATGTCTCAGTTGGCAACTAGTGCCTGCAGTCTTTCTGAAACCTACCAGAATTGATAGTTACCACTAGTTTAAATGCAAATACTATTATTTTGTCTAAACTGATTTTAAGTGAAGGCTAGAATTGAATAGATGGTAAAAAAAAAAAAAAAGATACCTCTTACAGTGTTACAGCTCTTTTAGAATTTGTCTAGCAGGTTTTCTGGTCCTCACTTTTTAGACACCCCCCTAAAAAAAACTCCTATAAATAACACTTGGTAATAATATCCAGTGATAGGATATCAAAAATGATTTCTAAATTATTTGCATTATCAGATTATTAACACCTTTATGAATTATAGAGTATCTCCCATAAGTGATTATTTGGTTACTTGATTATAGTGTTGATAAGAAGAGTTTAACTTCTGTATCCCTGCAGTTAAATGAAACATTAATACTCTGTAAAAGGTAACTGGCAAGTTTAAAGGATTACTTTTTTAAAAAAGCAAAATAACAACATTTGCAGTAATTTGATTTTTCTTGATTAGATACCTGGGACTGTATTGCCACCTGTTTCTTCATAGACACAGCTCACAATGTAATTGATTATATTGATACAATATGGAAAATACTCAAGCCAGGTGGAATTTGGATAAATCTAGGTAAGTTCTTTAGTATTTATTAAAATTTTACACATTAATCTGAGTACTAATAGCTATTTTACATTTGGTAATAACTTCACAGCACCAAAAGTTCATGAATGTTATAATTATGTTACACATGTTATAAAACCTCTACGGTTTCCTTTATTTTTTTTTATTTTTATTTTTTGAGATAGCGTCTCACTCTGTCACCCTGGCTAGAGTGCAGTGGGGTCATCAGAGCTCACTGTAACCTCAAACTCCTGGGCTCAAGCAATGCTCCTGCCTCAGCCTCCTCAGTAGCTGGGGCTATAGGCATGTGCCACCATGCCTGGCTAATTCTTCTATTTTTTGTAGACACGATTCTTGCTCTTGCTCAGGCTGTTCTCAAACTCCTGAGCTTAGCGATCCTCCCACTGTGGCCTCCCTTATAGCTGTGAGCCACCACGCCCAGCCTTACAGTTTCCTTTGGATTGCATGCTAGCAGTGATGCCTCCAAAGGCAGTAGAAGCTCAAAAGTTGTATATTCACACTGAGGTCAGTCTTACAATAGTTGTAATTCCAGTGTATATTAATTATTGATCTGATGGAACGTAATCATGTGCCCGCATCATCCCTATATCCGTCTCCATCAAGATGGCAGTCCATTCTGTTAAGAAGAGGGTGTTCTTTTTTTCTTTCTATATAAAGCATTTGGGGGAAAGATTTTATCTCTCCATGAAATCTTCCTCTCCAGTACATCCATATACTGGGAAAAGAGTAGGTATGATAACTTTTGTGATTATTGAGTTTAAGAAAGAACAGGAATATAATTTCATTTATGCAAAAAAACTTTTTTACTGCATTTTACTGCTTGATACTAGAAATTAAATGATTAGTATGACATGGTCACTTCCTTCTAGAATCTAAAGAAAATTGCTACTTTTCTCCTCTTTAAAAGGGAATATAATGATAATATCAAGGTAAATATACATGTCTTTTTAGTGAGATATATAATCTATGTTCAGAAAAGCATCAAGGGTAGAATATAAAGGTTTTCAAGACGAGGGTTATTATACTACATAAAAGGACAGATATGCATTGTTTTGAGCCCTTGGCCTTCAGGGAGGGTCTAGTTTTGTGGCTGAGATCTGTCACCTATGTTTGTTGTTTTTGTTTTTGTTTTTTTGGGGGTTTTTTGGTTTTTTTGGGTTTTTTTTGAGACAGAATCTCACTCTGTCACCCTGGGTAGAGTGCAGTGGTGTCATCTTAGTTCACTGCAACCTCCAACTCCTGGGCTCAAGTGATCCTTTTACATCAGCCTCCTGAGTAGCTGGGACTACAGGCGCCCACCACTACGCCCAGCTAATTTTTCTGTTTTTAGTAGAGACAGGGTCTTGCTTTTGCTCAGGCTGGTCTTGAACTCCTGAGCGCAAGCAATCCTCCTGCCTTGGCCTCCCAGAGTGCTGGTATTATAGGCATGAGCCACTGTGCCAGGCCACCTACTCTCTTTTTAATGATTTTATTTTACTGGAAATTTTACCATTAAGACTAAGCCCTAGAGGTAGTAGTAAGTCTTTTCCAAACTTCACTTTAGGACCAGTTGAGAGCAGCTATAAAATGTAATCATAATAAGAAATATCCCAAACCTTAGGTTTTTTTAAAAAAGTAGTTACCTTGGGAATTTTTCCCAAGGAATGATTGAAAGATATTACCTCTTGGTATTTGTTCACTGTGGGTTAGGTACTGTGTTGGTCCCTTTATAAGTAGCTTGTTTAATTTTAAAGCAGCCCTATGTTGAAAGAGCACTATTTTATAGTTGAAGAAACTGAATCTTGGGTTAAATGACTAGCAGAAAGGTCCTGTAACTTGTATGTGGCAGAAACAGGCTCGTAGTCCAGAGCCAACCCCGTGAATATCCTGGGTCAGTTTATAAGTTAGCATTAACATGACCTTGTTAATCATGACCTAATTAACATGATTAGAGTTTTTGAACCCATTTACTGAGTTACGGTAAGGTTTTGTGTATTTCCAAAGCACTCACCTTGACTTTGATAGAAACAACTTTTGTTGAATATATGTTTTATTCATTTATTAATATTTTATTAAGCTATGTAATACAGTAATTATAATACAATACAATAACTGCTTAGTACGGATACTGTTTGGTAAGAGGAGATGTGCTACAGCATGGCCTATGATCTGTCATGGGCATCAGAAATAACGGAGCACATTGGCTAACAGGAGGTCAATTAGGAGAGCTTCCATGCTGCTTACCATGGAGCTGAGCTTCAAAACAGTTTGGAGAATTGGAATAATGGAGAAACATGGTCCTTCAAAATAGTTATTTGGAAGGTTAATACTTTACAAATAAAATCCTTGGCCTGTGCATTAAAAAATAAAAGCATAATACTCTCAGAATTAATTTTCTCTTAAATATTGGTGTGTCAAGGTATCAGCTAATCAGTCTTTTCCACTTTTTATTGCCACATACTCATTTTTTACTCCATGTTCCTCCTACCTCATCTCATGGCTTTTCCTCCTTTTTCAATTCCCAATCTTTATCTCTGGTCCAAATATCTCTCATGCTCCAAACAGGTATGTCCAACTTGGTTGGATATACCACAAATACTTCAAAATCTATGTGTCTCAAGAAAATGATGTCCATACCTCCCAATACCTTTTCTGTTCCATCATCTACTGAGATTTCCCCAACTGAAAAACTGGGAGATCTTTGTTTGTTACCCCTTTTATTAGTTTGCTCGGGCTGCTATAATAATACCACAGGTGGGGTGGCGTAAACAACAGAATTTTATTTTTTCAGTTCTGGAGACTGAAATTCTAAGAATAAGGTGCCTGCCAGGTTGGTGTCTGGTGAGGGCTCTCCCCTTGGTTTGAAAACAAGTAGCTACCTTCTTGCTGTTCACATAGCCTTTCTTTGGTACATGCGTGGGAGGAGAAGGAGAGAATGACAGCATGAGTGAGCTCTCTGGTATCTCTTCTTTTGTTTGTTTGTTTTGAGATAGCATCTCCCTCTGTCACCCAGGTGTGGCATGATCAAATTAATAGCTCCCTGCAGCCTCAAACTCCTCAGCTCAAGCAGTCCTCCAGTCTCAGCCTCCCAGGTAGCTGGGACTACAGGCATTCTCTCACCACCTGGCTAATTTTTCTATTTTTTGTAGAGCTGAAGTCTCACTGTGTTGCTCAGGATGGTCTTACATTCCTGGCCTCAAGTGATCTTCCAGCCTCAAGTGATGTTCCCGCCTCAGCCTCCCAAAGTCCTAGGATTACAGGTGTGAGCCAGCACACCCAGCCTGGTATCTCTTCTGATAAGGATACTAATGCTGCTGGGTAAAAATCTCACCCATATGACCTTATCTAACTTTAATTAATTCCTTACAGGACCTACCTCCAAATATAACCACACTGGGAATAGGACATCAGCATATGAATTGCGGGCAGAGGAGGGGCACAAACATTCAGCGTAATTCATAAAACTTCTGTTTTTCCTCCCCATCTGTGTCCCGTTAGTCTGAAAGTTATATCTCTTAAAGCTCCTTGTTGGCTCTTGAATCTCTTTCTATCCCAGGGTTTCTCAACTATGGCACTGTTGACATTTTGGGTTGGATCATTCTTCAGTGGGGGGAGCTGTCCTGTACATTGTGGGATGGCAAACAGCATCCCTGGCCCCTCCCTACTAGATTCCAGTAGTTCCTCCCAGTTTTGGCAACCAAATTGTTACAGACATTGGAAAACGTCCTGGGTGGGAGGAAAATCACCCCCTTGTTGAAGACCATTGCTCTGACTTCTTCATTGCTTGTCTGGCTTGGGATTACTGTAGTAGTTTCCTTAAGGGTGTCCCTGCCTTCAAGTTGTCTTTAACTTTTAAACCCTCCACACCCCTTTCAGTTGTCCGTGTTATCACCAGAGTGATCTTCCCAATATGCAAATCTATTCCTGTCAGACTCCCTGCATAAAATTCAGTCTTTCTTGATAAGCTGTACTGTTGAGGATTGTATACAATGCCCTTTTTTAAACTACTTTCCTGACTTCCTTCCTCTGAGTTAGAAAGCCCTTTTTCTTTCCCCCCTGTTTTCACTTGGCTAGTTCCTGTGTTTTCTTTAACACTTAGCTCAGATGATCCTGTCAGGTTGGGTTAAGTATTCTGTATTCCTCTTTTATATTCTCAGAGAATCTGCTGTAGCATTTACCACACTGAGGTGTTATCACATGTATGTTTTTGTTTCCCTTACTAGTCTCTTAGCTCCATCAAGGCAGGATTCAGGATTTTTTATTTTTGGTAGAGACAGTCTTGCTATGTTTCAGCCTGGTCTCCAACTGCTGGCCTCAAGTGATCCTCCAGCTTTGGCTTCCCAAAGTGCTGTTGTTATGGGTGTGAGCCACCACGCTTGCCAAGAGCAGGAATCTAATGCTTTCTTGTCACCTGGTACAGAGCCAGGCAAATAGTGGATATTTACTGACTTACACATAGGTATGAATGTATTGTTTTAAAATTTGAAAGAGGGTGTCTTAGAGGAAAATTGGCTGCCAAGAGACATGATAAAGTGGCATCTATAGTGGTAAATTCATAACATTCTCATGGTTTTGGCTTTAGTTATGTAGACCTGAAGGTTTAATTTTCTCTGTAAACTGAGAGATCAGCCCCTTGGGGGTGATTTTACCCTAACGATGCTTACATAGACCAGAATGTCAATATACTCATATAATGAGAAATATAACTACCAAACATTCTAGAACAAACAGCCTTGGAAATAAAATTATAATGAAAATATTGCCCAGATTGCATGAAGTCAAAGTTGAAAGGATTATTAACTTATAAAATGCTTTGATGAAGGAGGATTTGAGATACATTTAACACTACATCAGGTTAGGGAAAGCTAGTATGCTTCGTAAGGGAACTGTTACACATATGTTCTTTGGGTAAGGTTATGATTTGGCAAAGTGCAGAAGAAGGCCTGTGAATCCTGTTCTTCAATTTTTCATGCTGACCAGTACCCTTTAAACACATTTATTTATAATTTTTTCTAAAAAGTGTATGTATGTGTGTCTGTGTGTACACATTGATATATTTACAGTCAGGTAGTGGAAGAGCAGGCAGTTAGCATAGTGAATCTAACTACATCTGGAAGAATAAACAGGTAAAAGCACCAAAGGAGATCTTTGTAAAGTGTAATGAGAAATGGATCCTATTAGATTTTAAAGCATTATAAAGCTACAGGCCGGGCGTGGTGGCAAACTTCGGTAGAGAATCAGCAAATATTTTCAGCTTTGCAAGCCATGAGGTCTCTGACAACTACTCAACTCTGCTGTCATAGCACGAAGGCAATCACAGGAACAGACAAAGGAATAGATAGACGTAGGCTGGGCACGATGACTCACTCCTGTAATCCTAGCACTCTGGGAGGCTGAGGCGGGAGGATTGCTTGAGCTCAGGAGTTCGAGACCAGTCTGAGCAAGAGAGAGACCTGGTCTTTATTAAAAATAGAAATATTAATCTCTACTAAAAATAGAAATATTAGCTGGGCATTCTGGCACGTACCTATAGTCCCCAATACTTGGGAGGCTGAAGCAAGAGGATAGCTTGAGCCCAGGAGTTTGAGGTGGCAGTGAGCTAGGCTGATGCCACTGCACCCTACCCAGGGCAACAGAGTGAGACTCTGTCTCAAAAAATAAAAAAAAGCATTATAAAGCTACAGAATTTTTAAAAACATGAAACATTTCCTATAAAAGATGGATGATTGAACACACATTATTTCCTCATTTCATTGTGACCTTATTACAGTCATAGTAAAAGTATAAAAAGATACAAAACGGCCAGGCGCGGTGGCTCACGCCTGTAATCCTAGCACTCTGGGAGGCCGAGGCGGGCGGATTGCTCAAGGTCAGGAGTTCGAGACCAGCCTGAGCAAGAGCGAGACCCTGTCTCTACTAATGATAGAAACAAATTAATTGGCCAACTAAGTATATATAGAAAAAATTAGCCGGGCATGGTGGCTAGTAGTAGTCCCAGCTACTCGGGAGGCTGAGGCAGAAGGATCACTTGAGCCCAAGAGTTTGTGGTTGCTCAACAGTTTGAGTTTGAGGTTGCTGTGAGCTAGGCTGACGCCACAGCACTCTAGCCTGGGCAACAGAGTGAGACTCTGTCTAAAAAAAAAAAAAGAGAGAAATCTGAAGTTATACAGATTTGACAAAGAAGTCAAAACAAGTGCAAAGTTCATCCATGTTGTTGCAAAAGGCAGGCTTTCCTTCGTTTCTTATGGCTGAATAGTATTTCATTGTACATATGTACCACATTTTCTTTACCCATCCATTGATGGACACCTAGGTTGCTTCTGTATCTTGGCAACTGTGAATAAGGCTGCAATAAACGTGGGAATACAGATATTTCTTTGACATATTGATTTCCTTTCCTTTGAATATACCTAGTAGTAGGATTGCTGGATCATATGGTAGTTCTATTTTTAATTTTTGGGGGAACCTCTAAGTGGAATCTAACAAAGTTGATCTCATAGAAGTAGAAAGTAGAATGATGATTACCAGAGGCTGGGGTGGTTGGGGGAAGGCAGTTGGGGAGATGCTGGTCAAAGAATATTTATAGTTAGGAGAAATAAATTCAAGAGATCTGTACAGCATGGTAGCTATACTTAATAATGATATATTATATTCTTAAAAAATGCTAAGAGAATGGATGTTACGTGTTCTCAGCACAAAAATAACTACAGTTGGCCCTTGAACAATGCAAAGGTAAGGAGAGCTGACCTCCTTGTACAGTCAAAAATCCATATATAACTTTTGACTCCCCCAAAACTTAACTGTCATTAGTCTGTTGATTAGAAGCCTTACTGACAACATAAACAGTTATTAACACATAGTTTTTATGTTATATGTATTATATACTGTATTCTTATAATAAAGTAAACCAGAAAAAAGAAAAGGCTATTAGGAAATCATAAGGAAGAGAAAATACATTTACAGTAATGTACTGTATTGATACTGTAAGTTTATATCATTTGTTTACAAGATGAATCGTCTGTCTGAAATAGTGGGCAACAGCAGCTGCAGACCTCAATCTATGGTACATATCAAGTAATTCAACTTTTTCTTATAATGTCATGACTTTTCTTGGTTCTTGGGAGCATTTCCAGTGTAACTAGTGGCACTTTGTATGTGTCCCATGGCACTATTCAAGGTTTACAGTATTTCACTAAACATACTAAAAAATATTCAAGAACTGTAAGAGATCACTTTTTACTGTGTTATGAAACTTACTGGAGAGATCAACTGCTCACATGGAGATGATTAGTGTTACACAGCATTTTAAACAGATAACAACACTTGAGCTCACAGAAAAAACAATGGGGTAGCTACAAAATTATTACAGTACTACAGTATGTACTACGTCAATTTTATGCAGTTATGATTTAAAATTGCATCTTTCCTTTTGCTGCTGCAGCTGGAACCTTGAATATGCTGAGGCTTCAGAGGAGGCTCGCCTCCAGTGTCTGCCACTGTGGCAGAAAGAAAGTCTGGTTGGACCCCAATAAGGCCAATGAAATCACCAATTCTGACACCTGTCAGCAGATCTAGAAACTGATCAAAGATAGGCTGATAGTCTGCAAGCCTGTGACTATCCATTCCTGGGCTAGATGCTGGAAAAACACCGTGGCCGACTGGAAGGCAGGCATGTGGGCATGGGTAAGTGAAAGGGTACAGCCAGTGTGCAAATGCCTGAGAAGGTAACTGGATGAGGAAGATGAGGATTCTGGGCCAGCTGCTCAGAAGATACTGTGAATCTAAGAAGACTGACTACCACATGTATTGCAGTCTATACCTTAAGGTGAAGCGGAATGTGTTCAAAAACAAGCAGATTCTCATGGAACATAAGCTGAAGGCAGAAGCTCCTGGCAGACCAGGCTGAGGCCTGCAGGTCTAGGACCAAGGAAGTAGGCAAGCACCATGAAGACTGCCTCCATGCCAAGAAGATTGAGAGTGTCAAGACTCTGTCCAAGGAGGAACAGGCCAAGAAATAAAGCTCCCCCTCTCTCATTTGCACACAGTGGCCTTGGTGATAACAGAGCAACCATTCAAATAAAACAAGCCTTTGTCTGCTTAACAAAACAAAAAAAGTATCTTTATATTTGTTTGCATTTCTTTCAAATGGTGCTATATATGGTCTGTGTGTGTGTGTAAGTTGTGATAAATTTTAACTTTTTAAATAGATTTGTATATATTTTATGGTAGTAAATGATTATATAGACTAGTGTCTACATATATTTTATGTTTTTTTCTTAATTCTTTCAATATTTCTAGATTACATGGTTCAAATCTGTGAGTCTTTTCAAATTGTCGCAATCTCCAAAAATTTTTCCAATATATTTATTGAAAAGAATCCATGTATAAGTGGACCCAGGCAGTTCAAACCTGTGCTGTTCAAGGGTCAACTGTATGTGAGATAATGCGCGTTAATCAGCTAGATTTAACCATTCCACTATGTATACAGTTGTCCCTCAGTATCCATGGGGGATTGGTTCCAGGGCCCCCGCAGATACTCAAATTCATGGATGCTCAAGGCCCACAGTGGGTCCCACAGGGATGCTTAAAGTCAGCTCTTCATGTTCTCAGTTTCTCATTGCGAGAATACAGAATTTTTGGGGAGTGGCTGGTTGGTTGAATCTTCGATGTGGAACCCTGGATATGGAGGGCCAATTGTATATGCTTCATAAATCATATTGTATATGATAAATACATCATATTGTATATGACAAATACATCATATTGTATATGATAAATACATACAATTTTATATGTCAATTAAAAAATTTTTGAAAAAGAGGTGAATAGCCACATATTTCCCCCAACTAACCTAGTACAAAATTAAATGAATGTATTTCTTTACCAAAAAAAAAAAAAAGGCAAAACATCATATATCTCAAAGCCACATGTATTTCTGGATGTCAGACACGGATGTATAATTTGTACCACTGCCTCTATTAGCAAGGATAATGAGGCATGCAATATATGGAGACTAAACATCCCAGCAAATGGCCTGAAATCATTTGAAAGAAACACTTTTTCTTTTTTTTTCTTTAATCACTAGGTTGCATTTCCCTTTGCTACCACTACCCTGAATCATTCTATTTTGTACACCCTATAATTTTAACACAGATAGTGATTCATCCTATATAATTGTTCTTTAAAGTAAGTCTATTGTCTTTTTAGTTGGGCTTTTAAAAAAAGTATGCAAAAATAAAGAGGAACTTATTAATTTTATATTTTATAATAAATGATGACTTCAAATCTTACATCTTTCAATTTGCAGATGCTGTCAAATCCTAGTTTATGAAACAGCAATATAACCAAACCTATTCTGGAGAAATGATCCAGTGGTGCTAGTAGTTGCTACACACACACACACACACACACACATCCTCCATGTGATATCATTAACTTTTTTTTTTTAGAAGATTCTGCAAAAAGATCAGAGGAAGTATGATTATTATTTCTTTTTTAGAAACAAGATCTCACTAGATTGCCCAGGCTGGCCTTGAATTCCTGGGCTGAAGGGATTTTCTTGCCTCAGCATCCTGAGTAGCTGAAACTAGAGGTGCATGCCATTGTGCCTGGCTTGGAAATATTAAACAAAAAAATGGTATTAATATTTTAAAAAGTGATGTGAGGCTGGGTGTGGTGGCTCACACCTATAATCCTTGCACTCTAAGTGGCCAAGGTGGGAGGACTGCTTGAGCTAAGGAATTTGAGACAAGCCTGAGACCCCCTCTCTACAAAAATAGAAAAAAATTAGCTGGGCATGGCAGCATGTGCCTATAGTCCCTGCTACTCGGAGGCTAAGGCAGGAGAATCCCTTGAGCCCAGGAGTTTGAGGTTACAGTGAGCTATAAAGCTATAACGACACCACTGCACTCTACCCAGGGTGACAGAGAGAGACCCTATCTCAAAAAAATAAAAAATAAAAAATAAAAAAAATAAACCCACAACAAAAACAAGTTATGGGAATCAATAAATATAAAATGCATTCAGATCACAAAGGAGGAAGTAAAATTATCCTTATTTTCAGATGGAATGATCTTATATTTTTTTCTAGCTTTTCTGAGGTATAATTGACAAATACAAATTACATATATTTAAAGCATACAATGTGATGTATTGATATATGTATACATTGTGAAGTGACTGCCACAATCAAGCTAATTAACATTTCCATCCCTCAAATTGTGTGTGTGTGTGTGTGTGGTGAGAAACACTTAAGATCTACTACTTATTCATAGCAAATTTTAAGTATACAATAAGATTACTAATTATAGTCACCATGCTGTATATTAGCTCTCTAGAACTAACTCATCCTGCATATGACACTTTGTACGCTTTGACCAATAACTCCCCATTTCCCTCACTCTTGTAGCCCCTGGGAACTACCATTCTGCTCTGTTTCTATGAATTCAACTTTATTTAGATTCCACATATAACTGAGAGCCATTATCTTACCCTAGAAAATCTTAAGGAATCCACTAAAAAGTGTTGAATAAACAAGATTGTGTTTATATCTCCCCTCACCCCCAAAAGTGGGACAGGACCATCTGGGAATGAGCCTTCCCAGTGCTAAGGGATGAAGGCCTCTATCACTCTAACCTAAGCAGAGACTGGCCATCAATGCTTCCAAGGGAATATTTTTTCAAAAGGGGGGAAATGAAAAAAGGAAAACAGCTCAGAGTAGTCTGAGCTATGTGAGGCATACAAAATTTATGAGGCCCAGAGAGATGTGAATATGGGACTTCAGTCATGCTTCCCCACCTCCCACACCCATGCTGGGGAGGGGGGTAATTGTTTAAAAGTATTTTGTTCCTTTTCAGGAAGGTTTTTTATTGCTGCTTCAATTTCAGTACTTGATATTGGTCTGTTCTGGAATTCTATTTCTTCCTGTTTGAGCCTAGAGAAGCTGTGTGTTTCTAAGAATTTGTCCATTTCCTTCACGTTTTCAAGTTTATGTGCATACAGGTTTATGTGGTATTCATAGACGATATTTTGTATTTCCATGATATTAGTTATAATTTCTCCTTTTTCATTCCTGATGGAGCTTATTAGAGTCCTTCTTTTCTGCTTCTCATTAATCTAGCAAGAGGAGTATCAATTTTGTTTATTTTTTCAAAGAACCAACTTTTTGTTTTATTAATCTTCTGTATAGTTTTTTTTTTTTGTTATTGATTTCATTTAGTTCTGCCCTGATCTTTGTTATTTCTTTTCTTCTGCTGGGTTTGGGGTTGGTTTGCTCATCCTTTTCTAGTTCTTTGAGATGATTCACTAGATTATTGATTTGTCATCTTTCTGTCTTTTGGATGTAGGCATTTATGGATATAAATTTTCCTCTCAGTACTGCTTTAGCTATATCCCACAGATTTTGATAACTTGTGTCTCCCTTTAACATTTAGTTCAAAGAATCTTTTGATGTCCATCTTAATTTCCTCCTCAACACAATAATTGTTCAGCAGAAGGTTGTTTAGTTTCCATGGCTTTGTGTAGAGATGAGAGTTTCTGACTCACCCATAACACTGTATAGCCAATCAACAACTTATGTTATTTTAATGTAAACTTTTGGTAAATAACTTAGGAACTGCCTCTTCCATTTGTAACTGCTGCTGATTGGAGTGTATTTTGAGGGTCACTTGAATCTATGTTCCTCGGTGGCAGTCCTCAAACTTGGCCCAAATAAACACTCTCTCTCTCTCTCTCTCTCTCTCTCTCTCTCTATATATATATATATATATATATATGTTTTCAGATTATATTTATAAAATCTCAGTCAGTGCTTTGAAGATATTGGAAAAAAATCATACATTGTGGTACCAAATGGTGAAATAAAGACATTTTCAGATAAACTAAAAACTAAGAATTCATTGCCAGCAGATCTGTATTACAAGAAATGATCAAGGAAGTTCTTCACATTGATGGGAAGTGATACCAGATATAAAACTTGGATATTTAGGAATAAACGAAAAACATTCAAAATGATAAATATGTGGGCAGGTATAAAAGACTAGTTTTTCTCTTAATTTCTTAAAAAAATAACCATTGAAAGTAAAATTCTTAACATTGTATTAGAGATTACAATATATACAGATGAGATATAAACAACAACTACAGCATAAAGGGTGAGGTGGTAGTAAATGGAATGGTATGATTGCAAGGTTCTTACAATTCACTTGCAGTGGTATAATATTAATTCTAAATAAGCCTAAAAAGTTATAATTCCAAACCACTAAAATATAAAATGCTAAAAGGCTATCTAGACCCAACTATACTGTCTAGAAGAGATGTACTTTAAAGACATAGATAGGTTGAACATAACAGAAGAATATACACTATGCAAACAATAAGCACAAAAAATGGAGTATCTATGTTAATATAAGACAAAACAGACTTCTAGAAAAGGTATATTAGTAAAGATAAAGGGGGAACATTTTGTAATACTGAAAGGGCCAATTCATCAGGAAAGCATAATAATCTTAAGTATATATGTACCTAATACCAGAGCTCAAAATTCATGAAGCAAAGACCGACATCATTTAAAAATAAAAATCAATAAATCCACATATCATACTTAGAGATTTTTAATACTCTTCTCCTCCTAACTGATAGAGTTACTAGACAAAAAAGTCAGTAAAGACATAAAAGACCTAAATAACACTATCAAACATCTTAACCTAATTGACATTTTCATAACACTATACCCAAAACTACAAATACACATTCCTTTCAAATGCATATGAAACATTCATCAAAAACAACATACTTTCAAATAACCCATGAGTTCACCTAAGAAATCACAAGGAAAATCAGAAAATATTTAAAACAGGATAATAAAAATACAACACATCAAAATTTGTGGGATGCAGAAAAGGCAGTGTTTAGAGGGAAATTTATAGCTTCAAAAGCTTATCTTAGAAAAGGTAGGTAAGGTTCTGCCTTAAGAAGCCAGAAAAAGAAAAGTACTATATACTGAAAATAAGTAGAAGGAACAAAATAACAAAGATATGAGCAGAAATCAACATAAAAGACAACAAACCGTAAAGAAAATTGGCAAAGTCAAAAATGGGTCATTTGAAAAGACTACCAAATTTGCCAAACTCCTAGGCAGACTGACTAAGAATTAAAAAAATAAAAGGAGAAGATATAATTCATCAATGGCAGGAGTGAAAAAGGGAGTTCAGGTTCTACAAATACCAAAAAGGTAATAATGGAATATTATGAACAACTTTATGTCAATAAATTCAATAACTTAGATGAAATGGACAAATTCCTCAAAAATACAACTTAAAATTCACACAAGTATAAGATAAAACACAAACTCTGAACATCTATCTATTTACTAAAGAAATTAAATTATCAAAACCTTTCCACAAAAAGAACCACAGGCCCAGATAGTTTTGCTGGTGAATTCTATCAATTCAGAAAGAAACAACACCAATCTTACCCAAACTCTTTCTGAAAATAGAGGATAAAAAACTCCCTAACTCATTTTATGTGGACAGTATACTGTGATACAAAACCTGAAAAGACATTATTACAAAAAAAGAAAATTACAAACAAATATTCTTAATATTTAACAAAATGTTAGCAAATAATATTTAGCAATATATAAAAAGCCTAATACATCATGACGAAGTTGGGTTTTGAGAGTAAAGGAGAAAAGCCATATAATCATTATATATATAAAATATATAATAGCTATATAATATATAGTATATATAAAATACTAGACAAAATACAAGAGCCATTGATGATTAAAAACCCTTTTCAAATCAGGAAGAGAATATTAGACAAAATACAAGAGCCATTGATGATAAAAACCCTTTTCAAATCAGGAAGAGAAAAGAACTTTCTTAATCTGACAATGGGCATCTATGAAAAATCTAATATCCAACTTAATGGTAAAATAGTGAGTGCTTTTCTCCAAAGTTTAGGAAGAAGCCAAGGATGTCCTCTCTCACAACTTGTATTCAACATTGTACTGGTGGTGTAAGCAAGTGCAATAAGGCATGAGAAAAAGGCATAAATGTAAAAGAAGAGGGGCTGAAATTATCTCTGTTTGCAGATGACATGATTATTTACATAGAAAAACCTAGTGGGTCTACAACACAACTAGAAGAAGAATAGGTGAATTTGGCAAGATGCAGAATACAAGATCTATATAAAAAAATCAGTTATATTTTAATACTAGCAGCAAACAATTGGAACATAAGATAAAAACAATTCAATTTATAATAGTATCAAAAATCATAAGATACTTAGGCATAAAATTTTAAAAATATGTGTAAGATCTGTAGGCTTAAAAGCAGGGGTGGGGGACCTTTTCATGTTGAAAGGCCACATTAATTTAGCTGTAATCAAATAAGGCCACATTCAAAAAACTTAAATTAGATATACTTAAAAATGCATATTATTTTGTACAAATATAACTACTATGTACTGAATAATTTCAAAAAATGAAAACTATTTGTTAACTTTAAAGTTAACTAACCTTTTAATGACTTTGTTGGAAAGCATTTGAATATTTGGTTGCAGCATAGAGGTCCACAGTTTCAGTTGATCTAGATGGGTATCAGTCATTTGTGACCTTAAGAGTGCCTTGATTTGGGTTGTGTAGGAGAATGTAGATTCACAGCAGTAAGTGGTTGAAAAGCAAGAAATGTCCAAAGCATTTTTTGGACATGTTGCCGAACGCGTGGGTATTCTGCATTTTTCCGTATTTCAATTAGATCTTTCTTAACATCAATGATTTTAAAATGTCATCTACTGAGAGCTCAATCGATTCCATCTGTAGTTCTTTAGATGCCTTGCTGATATCAATAGGTGAGGCTGAAATGCTAATTTGAGTGTGAGGTCATGATTCTCAAAGTCAATGAACTTTTCATTGTATTCTCCAATTAATAGGTCTATAAAAGCTGCATATTCTTAAGTGATTCACATATATCACCCTGCTCATCAATGACCTGTGTTAATTGAGGAAAATGTACATCTGGAATTTCTTTTTGAAGAACTGTTTTGAAAAAAGATAGCTTATTTCAAAATGCTTGTTTTTTTGGCCACATATCATATATACACTTAGTTTTACCTTGCCAAGAAATATTCAAGTCATTTTGATTTGACATGATATCACATAAAACTGCTGCATTCCTGTATCAATCTTCTTTCAATAATTCACACTGCAGGCTCTGTTCTTCATAAAATTTAACTATCTGTTCTCATAGAGATAAAATTTTGGCTAACACCTGTCCCTGCGATAGCCAACACACTTTGGAATGATAGGCAAATCCACATTGAATATCTCATTGTTCAACTTTAGCATGTTTGTAAACTGATGATGCCGTCAGTGTTGTATTTTCATGAATATAGTTAACAATACTTATAACTTGTTGCAAAGTGTCACTTAAAATTGTAGCTTTAGCACAGAGATTTTGCTGATGCAAGATACAACGAAAAGAAATGAGAGCATTTGGGTCTGTTGATACTTTTTTTTTTAACCTGTTCAATAAACCCTTCATATTTTCCTGTCATAGAAAGAAGATGCACCATCTATACGTCCACTGAATTTACCAAATTCAGTCCAACTTCACGACATTTATCTTGAAAGTTGTTGATGATATCTATTCTTCATGTTCTGTTTTCAAGAGTGCCCAAGAGTGCCAGTAACTCTTTGTAGCAAAGAAAATCTTCTGTTATGACCCGAAAGAAGTATAAAACCTGTGCTTAGTCAGTAGTATCCAGTTGATTCATCCAAAGTGATTGAATAATATATATTTTCCTTTTGAAGTATTGCCTGAAATTGATCTGTTAAGCTAAAGGCTAATTCATGCTGACAATCAGTCATGGTTCTTCTTGAAAGTGGCAGTAGTTTGTACTTTGAAACTTTATCTGGGTCTAAGCATCCAACAACTTTGACAATGCATTCTTTCACAATTTCTACATCGCTGAATGGCTTCCCTTTTCTCCAGAGCACATAGCTATTTTATAAGTTGCTTCAGTGGCATTATTTCCAAGTCTTATTGCTGCTTGAAAGAATTGTCTTTGCTTTTGCTTTTCACCTTTTAATTTCTGCAATACAACCTTTCATGCCTCTCCCTGTAATTTAAGACATTTATGGTCCTTTTGAGTGTTATCATGCTGATGAGCACTGAATTTCTTTAATGTTGATATTGCAGTATCACAAAGCAAGCAAATCATCTTATCTTTAGCAGAAACAAGATAATACTGCAATTAAAAATCCTCAATAAAAAGTCTGTTTTCTTTCTTCAGTGTTCTCTTGGTCGTCTTTGACATGACGGGCTGTTAAGTGGACAGAATTAAAAAATACTGTCGGGCTGTGCAACTATTCACAAATTCCACTTCAAACAGAAACACAGTGTGCCACTGTCAAAACATCATAACAGACTGGCATACTCAACCTCCATAAACTCTCACCGACCAGCTTTGTGTGGCTGTGGTGCCAGTCAGGTGGGGTAAGTTAGAATTAAATCATAAGCGTAGCAGTCATCAATTTAGCCCTTATGTCTTACCAATATTCTAATTGTGCTGGTCAATCTGGAAGGATTATTTCATTGAAATTTATTCTGTTCTCTGGTATTTTAAATACATTCATTTTAAAAATAAACATATAAAAGGTGAACAAAAATGTGTTAATAAAAATAAAAGGATTTTTTCCTGCAAAATTTAGATTCAGTCAAAAGGCTGCAGGTTCCCCACCCCTGCTTAAAAGTATAAAATTGGCTGGGTGCAGTGGCTCATGCCTGTAATCCTAGCACTCTGGCAGGCCGAATCAGGAGGATTGCTTGAGCTCAAGAATTCAAGACCAGACTGGGCAAGAGTGAGACCCTGTCTGTAAAAAAATAGAAAAATTAGCTGGGCATGGTGGTGCATGCCTGAAGTCCCAGCTACTTGGGTGGCTGAGACAGGAGGATTGCTTGAGTCCAGGAGTTGGAGGCTGCAGTGAGCTATGATGACGCCACCACACTCTAGCCCAGGCAACAGAGCAAGACTCTGTCACCCCCCACTTCAAAAAAATGGATCAAACCACTATTGAGAGAAAATGAGAACTAAAAAAATGGAGAGATACATTATGGTCATGAATTAGAAGATGCAATATTATTAAGACATCAATTCTCCTCAAATCAATCTATATATTCAATGTTATTATAATCATAATTCTATGTCTTTTTTGCATAGATAAGACAAAGCTGATTCTAAAATTTACATAAAAATACAAAAGACCTACAATATCCAAAGCAATCTTAAAAAAGAACTAAGTTGGCAGCATTTACAACAGCTGATACTTCAAGATTTTCTATAAAGCTATAGTAATCTAGACAGCAAGTCTAGACAATGTAACAGATAAACGTAACCGAATAGAGAGCTCAGAAATAGATCCACTTAAAAGGTCGTATGTTTTTTGACAAAGGTGCCATAGCAAATCAATGCAGCACCTTTTCAACAAATGGTGTTAGTACAACTGGATATTCATGTGGAGAAAAAGAAATCTTGACCTCTATTTTACACCATATATGGAAATTAATTCAAGACGGATCATATAGTATGCGAATATAAGAGCTAAAACACTAAAACTTCTAGGAAAAAGTATAGAATATCCTCAGTTTGGTGGTAGATAAAGTCTTTTTAGACAGGACCTAGGGAACAATAGCCAAAAGAAATTTTTAAATTTGATAAATTACACTCCATGAAAACAACTTTGGCTCTTCAAAAGACATCATTAAGAATGTGAATAAGCCAGTCACAGTCTAGCAAAATATTCACAAAATACGTATCTGATGAAGAACTTAGAGGTAGAATATATCAAGAACTCTTACAATTTTATTATAAAAAGATGAGCAATCTAATAATAATGGCCAAAAGATTTGAATAGATACCTCACTGATGACAAGAACACAAAAAGTTGCTCAACAGCAGAAAATCATCAGGGAAATACAAATTAAAACCACAGTAAGATACATTTACACATACACCAGAATCACTAAAATTAAAAAGGGACTGACACTACCAATTGTTGACAAAATGTGGAACACATCATCAACTGTTGTACATTGCTGGTGGGAGTGCAAAAAATACATTGTGAAATATGGTCTGACATTTTTTGTAAACTAAATACTCACCTTCCCCTGGACTCCGTAATTCCACTTCTAGGTATTTATCCAAGAGAATGAAAATGCATGTCCTCAAAAGACTTGCACAAAAACATTCATAGCAGCTTTATTGAAAATAGCCAATAATTGAAAATGTCCAAGTTATCTATCCATAGAAGAATCAACAAACTGTGGTGTATTCATACAATGGATTACTATTCATCATAAAAAAGGATTAAACTACTGATACAACATAGATGGATCTCAAAAACATGTTGAGAGAAACCTTAAAAGGAGAGTATATTGTATAATTCACTTGCATGAAATTCTAGAACAAGCAAAATTAATCTATGGTGGAAAAATATACAGAATAAAGGTTGCCTCTTGGTAAGTTGGGGCAGAAACTGACTGTGAAGGGGTCTGAGGGAACTTTAAACAAATATTGAACTTTAGTTAATATTCATGTTGAAGTATTTAAGAGTGAAGTACAATTACATCTGCAATTTGCTTTGAGTGCATCAAAAAATAATATTGCTAATTATTAGATGAAAAATGCATAGATACATGATCAAGCAAATATACCAAAATGTTAATTGAGCTGGATATATGAATGTCATTTAAATAATTATTTCAACTGTTCTGAATGTTTAAAAATTTTATAATATTATAGGCCAGGCACGGTGGCTCATGCCTGTAATCCTAGCACTCTGGGAGGCCGAGGTGGGCGGATTGCTCAAGGTCAGGAGTTTGAAACCAGCCTGAGCAAGAGCGAGACCCCATCTCTACTGATAATAGAAAGAAATTAATTGGCCAACTAAAGATATATATAGAAAAAATTAGCCGGGCATGGTGGCACATGCCTGTAGTCCCAGCCACTTGGAAGGCTGAGGCAGAAGGATTGCTTGA
>CAUYRT010066169.1:0-42838 GCA_963574885.1 Lepilemur ruficaudatus
GTAAAGCAGTAATTACAACATTAAACTCAGAAATAAAAGTGAGGTTTTGGAATTTTTTGATAGAGGCCAATCTCACTGGGGTTAGGTGGTATCTCATTGTGGTTTCGATTTGCATTTCTCTAATGATTAAAGATGTTGAACTTTTTTTTTAATATGTTTGCTGGCCATTATTCTGTCTTCTTTGGAAAAGTTTCTGTTCATCTCCTTTGCCCATTTATAAATGGGTTTTTTAAAATTTTTTCTTGTTAATTCCTTTGAGTTTGAGGTAGATTCTTGTTATCAGACCTTTGTTGGAGTTGTAGAGAGCAAATATTTTCTCCCATTCTGTAGGTTGTCTATTTGCTCTAGTGATAGCTTCTTTGGCTGTGCAGAAGCTTTTTAATTTGATCAGATCCCATTTGTTTATTTTTGTTGCTGCGTTAATTGCTTTGGGGGAGTTTTCTTCAAGAATTCTTTGCCTAGGCCGATGTCTGAAAGGGTGGAAACAACCCAAGTGCCCGTCAATTCATGAGTGCATTATTAAAATTTGGTATATGTTTACAATGGAATATTACTCAATTTTAAGAAACGACAGTGAGTTAGCACTGCTTATATTATCCTGGATTAAGCTTGAGCCCATTATTGGAAGTGAGGTGACACAAGACTGGAAGAATGGGCCCCGCATGTACTCATCATCAAATTGGTACTGACTGATTAACACTATGGTGCTCAAATGGTGGTGGTGTTCACTAGGGATTCGGAGGGTGGGGGGCAGACCCACATCTGAGGGATGTGGTGAGCACTGTGAAGGGGAGGGGCATGCTTTAAAAGTAGCTGGGGAAGGGAATTAGTGGTCTCAATAGGGGGAACAAAAATCCTCTAAAACTGATTTATGTGAATAGCTGTACAACTTGATAAATTTACTAATAATCATTTAATTGTACACTTAAAATGGAGTAATGGCATGCTATGTAAATTATACTTCAATAGAGAAAAAAAGAAAAAAAAAGAAATAAAAGTGAGGATATGAGGGGAGGGATAAAAGGAGGAACATTTATGGTTCAATATAAAGTAGGTTCCTGTTGGATGGGGCTAGCAGAAGGGGTGAGCTGGAAACTTAGAAGGCAGTGATCGGAGGGAGATGCTTGAATTTGAGATTTGGAAGTGGTGAATTGTTACTGGGGAAGGATACACAAACACACACACAACTGAGAGGAAGCATGATGAATTGAACATCTATATTCTGTATGGATTTGTAACTCCACAGAAATGATGACTGGGATGGAGAGCATGTGAGTTGTTAAAATGGATGAAGGCAGGGCAACTGGGGACAATAGAGGATAACTCAAGGTAATAATTAAATAATATGAATTTTCTTTCAGGGAAAAAAAGAGAAATTATAGTCTAGAACAGGAGTGGGCAAATTATAGCCTGCAGGGCGAATCCAGACTTTAGCCTGTATGGCCATTGAGCTAAAAGTGTTTATATATGTATTTTTTAAGTGTTGTAAAACAAAACAGAAAAAGGAGAGGAGAAAAACTCAGCAGCAGCAGCGACACCATGTATCAATTGCAAAGCCTAAAGCATTACTCTCTAGCCCTTTATGTGAAAGTTGGCCATCCTTTAGCCTAGAAGCAGCAATGAGGTAGTTACCTCCAATTCTACTGGGAGTTTGGAGATGTGGGGTTAGCCGGTGTGGAGGGAGGATGAAAGCTGCCACTTTGAATGACTGCTGCTAAAACAATATCCTCAGGTCATATCTATTTTTAGCTAGAAATGTGTATACCTAGATAAAAATTTGAGAATATGTCCATATAGCTATATAATGATGAAAGGCCATGAGGTCTAGAGTCACAATGAAATATTTTGGGGAACAGAAAAATGGGAGGAGACTTGAAGCAAATTCAAGGATACATTACAACACATGAGAAAACAAGTCTAAGCAAAAAATAATGTATGTTTAAACATCTCCTAATTTATCACTGACATTTAGTTATACCTGAGATCCCTGAGTTTCCTCACTTTTGTCTTCTCATGCAAATTTATTAAGTCATTGTCCAGATTATATCAATTCCTTTGCAGGGTCACTTGCTAGCTGAAGATAAGTAAAATGTTATTAGTCTGTAGAATATTATAATATATACACATGTCTATGCTAATGAAGGACTATTATTCCTGAGTCAAAGAGGTCCTGTGTCACTCTTCTGGGTATCTGTGACACAATCAAAATATGTTAGTTGAACTGAGTGGAGCCCCCACTCACTTAAAAAAATATGTAAAATATTTCCCTTATTTTTTTTTAGGTTTAAATTAAACCTAAAAAATGTTACAAGAATACTACAATGAGCATTGATGTATCATCTATCTATCTATCTATCTATCTATCTACCTACCTACCTATACGTCTCTCGTCTCTCTTTTCTCTCTGTCTCTTTTCTAATCGTTTCATGTCTCTCTCTCCCCTCATTGTTAACATTTTACTTTTTCTTTCTCACTCTTTCTGTGCCCAGCCCTCAAAGGCGTGTGTGTATGTGTGTGTACATAAACATACATTTTTTTTCCAAAATGAGTAGATCATTGTGGTTAATGAGAGAACATGAATTCTCAATGAACAAGTATTTTCTCCAATATAAAGCAATGTAATTAACATAATCAACAATCAATTCAATACCTCTACTTAATATATAACCCAAATTCTTATTTCTCCAATTCCTCCAGTAATATCCTTTATAGCTATTTTCTTTATGACCCGCTATCTAGTCTAAAATCATTCATCACTTTTACTTGTCATGAATTAGAATCTCCTTTAATCTAGAAGAGTTTCCCCAAGAATATTTTTTGCCAGTCATGGCATTAAAGCCTTGCAAAAGCATGCGATTGAAGCTTTGAACCCACTTTTTCACAGCACTGTTTTTTGTTTGTTTCGTATAAGTGGAAATGTGTATGTAATTTAGTATATAAATTCAAAAGATAAAAACTAGTTATTTTTAGTTTAGTGTCCATTTCAGTGGGATAGCTACATTAAAACAATAACGCTGGGATTATTTTTTCTGAGAAAGCTCATTTGTGTTGTATAATAAGTTTATTTAAATATAGTGATATTTAAAGGGAAAACATAAACTCTTAATCACACACTCTGTCTCCATTACTGACTTTTCCACAGAAACTAAGCCAGTTGCTTTAATCAGAAAAGTAATAAAGGTTTTGCTTTGAAGCAATTTCCCTACTATATATAAATACTGAAAACTGATTAGTGTGATTTATTGTATACTATTCTCAAACGCAATGAAATATAATTATTTGATTTTCTGTACTGTGCTTTAGTATGTAAAATTTGTCACGCATTTATCTACTCTGTAATTTCATGGTGTTACAATGTTATTACTCAATAATGACTTAGCAATTATTCTATAATTACCCTATCACTGAGTAGTTATTATCACATAATTAGAGGATAAATTTCCAAAGATTGGGAAAAATATGGCAATTCGGGCCTTGTAAACAGTGATTGTAAACTTAAATATATTTATAAGATTATTGCTTGCATATAAAATAAACCCAATAAACACAATTTAAAATCCTATAACTAGATTATAAAACAAGTTGAGGATTAAGTTCAAGAGAAATTAGTAGTGTGCTCATATTAATGGAGCAATTATTTACTTCTCATTAAAAATCTATTAGTAAAACATTGTTATTTATAACAAGCAATAATATGCCTGATTAAAAATAGTTGGCA
Source organism: Lepilemur ruficaudatus (assembly GCA_963574885.1). NCBI lineage: Eukaryota > Metazoa > Chordata > Mammalia > Primates > Lepilemuridae > Lepilemur > Lepilemur ruficaudatus. The sequence goes on from CAUYRT010066169.1 coordinate 3,719, forward strand.
TCAGGAATTAATAAACGATAGTCCCTATTAGCCCAAAAACAATAAATGAAACACAGCTGAGGAGAATTCCTTCCATATGCTATTATACAAAAATATTATTTGCAAGCATTAAATATGATAATAATTTGAATAAAAATAAACATAACTATACATGAAATCATTTGTGTTTCACTGTTTTTCTTGTTGTTTTACTTGTGCTGCATGTTGCTAATAGATATTTGTTGATATGATTACTTTCTAAATCAATATTCTAAAGCAAATCAATATTTTTATTGATGTAGTCAAAATACTATATAGTTCTTCCAAATTAATTATTAATTTGAGAATATTACACTACAAGTCTCTTTGTCGTAGGCTATCTATAGTGTTTCCTAGGAAGATTGATGAGTCCTCTGCATCTGCATTAGAGGAAAGAGCCCTGGTGCTGTTTGTACCAGGACATTAATATTTTATTCTTTTCATCGGGAATTTCACTGGAACACTGAACTTCTGAAAATACATCAGTAGAGGTTGCAGTACAGCTTAGAGGTACAAACAAGGAACCAAATGGAATGTTACATATCCTGAGATCAGCAGCAGACTCATTTATCTGCCAACTTTGTATACAGTATGCACAGAAATAAGGTCCCTGCTTTCAAGACCTACGCAGTCATTATTCCCACTCTGGAGACACTCACATTGAAGGCTTTCCAGAGTAGCCAGATCTAATTCAATTTTCTTATTTATTTCTTTGTTCCAGCTTAGGTGATATTGTTTAAAAAAATGTTCCCTCTACTAAACTCCTTAACATTCATTACAGCTATATTTTTTTCAAAAATGTGCATTTTATTCACTTTATGTTTGATTTTATTGTACTTATTTGTTTATTCATAAAAATTCATGGGGTACAAGTGTAATTTTGTTACACTGATATGGTGCATAGAGGTGAAGTCAGAGCTTGTAGTGTATCTATCACTGGAGTAACATCCATTGTACCTACTAAGTAATTTCTCATCACCCACCCCCTCCCACCTCACCTCCACCTGTATCTTCATTTTCTATCATTCCCACACTAATTTTAAGTGAAGACATTATTTAGCTCCCACTTATAAGTGGGAACATATGATATTTATCTTTTTGTGTCTGAGTTGTTTCAGTTAAGATAATGGCCTCCAATTCCATCCATGTTGCTGCAAAGTACATGCTATCATTCTTGTTTATGGCTGAATAATATTCCATTGTGTATATATGCCACATTTTCTTTATCCAGTTATCCACTGATAGACACTTAGGTTGATTCCATATCTTTGCTACTGTGAATAGTACTGTAAATAAACATACCAGTACAGTTATCTTTTTGATACAATGATCTCTTATCCTTTGGGTGCATACCCAGGAGCTGGATTCTATGGTAGTTCTTTTGAATGACAAATTCTTAGTAGCTTAAAAGTATGGCCTGCTGAGAGAGATGATACTCCTAGAAAATTTCTCCTGTAAAATTGACCTTCAATTCACCTATTTGTATTACAATATCTTGGAAGTTTACTAGAGATACCATCAGAAAACTGTACCTGGTAGATAGGCAAAGAGCTAGTTGAAATTTCTAAATGAGATAAAATGAGTTAATAGATTACAAAAACACAGTGAGAATGGAAAAAAAGTAAATTCAAGATTGATAGAATATTAAGAATGATAAAATGGTGCAATTGGCAGTGGCATTCCATACATGGAACCCCAGAGACTAGATGTGCTTGTCCCCAACCAACAGTATCTAGTATCTGAGACAGTATCTATTACCCACATTAAAAGATCTTAAACTCTATGCCTACATCTATTGATATAATTCATTCAATCACAGTACATTTCCGTTGTGAAAATCAGGCAGTCAACATTGATAATTTAATATGTGTATCCTTGTATCATTGTCTTTTAAAAGTATGGCCTATATCCCTTAATAAATAAGGAATACTCTTATAATGAGAGTAGTGTTTTCATGACTCTGTGACCTTATAGTGTCTGGCTTATTGATCTGCACAGGGCTGGTGCTCAATAATTGTCAGTAGTGATGACAGCCAAGATGAAAACATTAATCAGGTGGCTTAGAGAAGTAATGATGGAGAAATAATGAATAGACTTAAACTTTCTCTGTAAACAATTAGAAAACTGGGCAAACATATAAAAAAAGTTCTCAAACTTTAGAAAACAGGCAGTACAGAAATGAGAATTCTAGAAAACAAAAAAAGATTCACAAATCCTACAATCACCTTTGCTTTCTATGGGAAAGCAATCTCTTAACTATGAGCACAGAAAGAGAGAAACCAATTAGAACCTGATAGCTATACTGAGTTAAGTAGATTAAAGTCAGGGTTAAATTTTAAAAATTCATTTATAATATTCACGAATATTAAAATTATTAAAAATAAATTGAACGAAAGAGTAAAAGATATCTGCACTGAAAATTACCAAAAATTACTGAATGAAATTAAAGAACAAAATCAATGGAGATAATGGAGATGTATATACCATATTTATGGACTGAAAGACACAACATTGTAAGATGCCAATTTTCTTCATACTAATCTACAGATTTAATACAAGATAAATCATTATCCCTGCAAACTATTTAATAAATACTGAAAATCTTATTTTAAATTGCATGTAAAAAAAGAGCTTTCTTTTTCAAGCAATTTTGAAAAGGAAGAGCAGAGTTCAACTTCAAGATTTACTAAAAAGATACAATAATAAAGAAAGTGTGGTACTGGTATAAAGATGAGTAAGTAGATGAATGGGACAAAGGAAAAAGCCTCGAAATAGACCCAAACTAAAGTGATGGTTTGTTTTTTGACTAAAGCACCAAGAACATCCAATAGAGAAAGCCAAGATTTCAATACATGATCTTGGAACAAATGGGAATCTATAAGAACAAAAAAAGTAAAATCAATTTCTTCCTCACATCTTAAATAAAAATTAATTTGAAATAGATTATTGGCCTAAACTTAGCAAAACAATAATATTCTGTTTTAGAGAAAAACATAGGATACCTTTCCTTGTGATTTGGTAATAAGTAATAGTTTTGAATTAGGTCACTGAAAGCAATAAACATAAAAGAAAAAAAAAAAGATACAATAGGATTCACCAAAGCTAGAAATGCCTCCTCATCAAAAGACATAATTAAGAAAATGAGCAAATCCAGGGTATATAAAGAACTCCTGCAATTCAATAATATGAGGACAAAAATCTAGTAAAAAATGGGAAAATGATTAGAACAGTCAATTCAGAAGAAAGTGTGTAAGCATGGACAATAAGTACCTGAAAAAGTGTTCAATATTATTTATCACGGAAAAGTAAATTAAAGTGCAATGAAATACTACTACACATTTCCCAGGATGTCAGATGGATAAAATATAAAACTCTAGTAAGAATGCCAAATGGTACAGCTACTACGGAAACAGTTTGGCTGTCCCTAAAAAAGTTAATCACAGAATTACCATATGATCTAGCGATTCCACTACTAGGTATCTCCCCAAAAGAATTGAAAGCTGAGACTCAAACAGAAAGCTGTACACCAATATTTATAGCAGCATTATTCACAATATCCAAAAGGTATAAACAATATAATGTTTATTGATGGATGAATCAATAAACAAAATGTAATATATATTCCACCATATATGTGTATATAATATGGTGAAATATTATTTAATCTTAGAAAGGAATGAAAATTTAATTCATGCTATAATAAATCTGAGAAACATTATGCTAAGTGAAATAAGTCAGAAAAAAGTAAAAGATATATTTCCACTTAATATGAGTTGCATAGAATAGGCAAATTGACAGATATAAGAAGTAGAATAGAGGTCACTCGGGGCTGGGGGCAGAATTAGAATAGGGAGTTATTGTTTAAAGGGTACAGACTTTCTGTTAGAGATGATGAAAATGTTCTAGAAATGGATAGTGGTGATGGTTGCATAACATTGTGAATATGCTTAATGCCACAGAATTGTACACATAAAAATGGTTAAAACAGTAAATTTTACATGGTGTATGCTTTACCACAATAAAAAATCTAAAGCTATAAAATTTCTAGACTCAAACATAGGAGAAAACTTCTAATCTCGATTTAGAAAAAAGATTTCTTAGATACAGCAACAACACATCATAAAATAATTTTAAAAATTAAACTTCATCAAAGTTAAATGCCATCAATAATATAGTAAAGCAATTTTGTTTAGAGTCTTTATCATAAAGGCATGTTGGATTTTACCAAATGCTTTTTCTGCATCTATTGAGAGAATCATATGATCTTTATTCCTGGTTTTATTTATGATGCGAATTGCATTTATAGATTTGCGAATGTTGAACCAGCCTTGCATCCCTGGAATAAAGCCCACTTGGTCGTGATGGATTATTTGACCCAATAAAAAAAGAAAATTACAGACCAATATCCCTCATCAATATAGATGCAAAAATTATCAACAAAATTTCAGCTAATAGAATTCAGCAACAAAAGCCACTTTTAAGTTGAAACCCGAGGCTTTTTTGCTACTTCCTCTTCACTTATTATCCACTGCTGGCCCATTTAGTATCAAAGGGCCAGTTCCCTCCCTTGAAAGGGTGGAGTATCATCTCTTCAAGTCTGCTTCCCAAGCTGAGTCCCAAGGTCTCCTCCTTACTGTGTTTTCATGGCTGGAGCTTCCAGCCAAAGGATCAAGCCCCAGTCTTGGAAGCTCGGAGTGGTGAGGGAGACCGTTTTCAGGGCTGAGACATGCCTGGGATGCGGAGGGCCCTTATCTGTGACCCAGCCACTGGTATTTCCTACCCAAGAGCCTGAATCCACCTTTGTAGGAGGGGTCCAGTGTGGCAGGCCACTCTCTGGTCAGTGTCCCTCAGTGGCCTCAGGCAGGGCGCCTCCAATAGCCCTGAGGTTTTCACTTCATACCAATTAGATAAACCCCATCCTTGGAGGAGCGGAGTAATGAGAGTAGATACTCTCGGATAGCTGTTGATCATTGTCTAAAAAAGAAGACAAGGGCTTACCCTTGGAACCCAGACTGTTGCCAACTTAAGGTCCTGTGGTTCGGGAAGGAAAATTTCAACCATAATCCTGAGTAATTGCACCAATTGACTCCCCCCACCAGATGCTCCTCTGCAAGTGTGACGAAAAAGTTCCAAATAACGCATTATCAGCATTCACCTAATTACAGTTCAAGCAACCTCTGAAGTATTCTCTCTTTGTATTACTGATACCTGTTGCTCCTCTCTCCCCACTTAAAGTAGTAACTTTGGGAGTGACAGGACATATCCCAAAGTCTGAGATACCTGTATATCCTACTTGGAGACCTACAGAGCAATACAAAGGTTCTGGAATACCTTGATAACCAACTCCTCCCCACAAACCAAAAACCACAAAAGAGAGAGCTAACACATAGCCTAACATAGGGCTTCCCACCTCAATCTAGCGATTGATAGCAGACTTACACTCACAAAAGTGATCTAATGCCTGGGTGTCTAAGTAAGGGGCCCAAACTCACTAAACTCTGCAAGCAGAAGGTGAAGACATCAGGCCAAAGATAAACCAGCAGACTCAAACTCCTCTAAGTCAACATAGAACCAGAGCACATCTCTCCAGCTCTGCCAAAGATCATTCCTTCAGAAGTCCGGATTTCAATTCATAATCCAGCCCCAGCACCTTTGGGCCTTGACAAAGTACCCAGATGAGAAAGAACAAGTAAAAGTTCATAGGAAACATGAAGGACCAGAGAGAGAAGTCATATTCAAAAGAAATTATTCAATCATTACCAACTGACTCCAACTTACATGATATGATTAAACTGACAGAGAAAGATTTCTAAATATGTATTGTTAGAAAACTCAATGGAATTGAAGAGAAAATTGACTGCCAACATAGAGAAACCACAAGAACAATTCAGGAAATGAATGAAAAATTTTTGAAAGAGATTGAAATAATACAGAAAAAACAAACAAATTCTAGCAATGAAGGAAACATTTGAGGAACCCCAAAATTCAGTGGAAAGTCTTAAAAATAGGATGGATCATGCAGAGGAGTAATTTTCAGAGATTGAATATTATCCTTATGCACTAAACAAATAAGAGGAAGAAAGGAAACAAAATACAAGTCCAAAGCCTACAAGAAGTGTGGGATTATGTAAAAAAAAAAAAAAAAACAGAGACTCCCGGTGATAGGGTTACCCGAGGGGGAAGAGGAACATTGACGAGGGCTGGAAAACTTATTTCATGGAATACTGGAGGAAAATATACCTGGCCTAGCCAGAACTCTTGATATTCAGGTACAAGAAGCACACAGAACTCCTGGGACACTCAACGTGAAAAGGCAATCACCTCATCACGTGGTTATTAGGCTGACCAAAGTAAATGCAAAACAAGCAATCCTCCCTGCAGCAAGACAAAAACAACAAATTAACTACAAAGGTAGGCCTATCGGATTAACTGCAGATTTCTCAGCTGAAATCCTACAAACCAGAAGGGACTGGGTGCCTATCCTTAATCTTCTAACCAGAATTCTTTTTCTGGGAAAATTAAGTTTCGTCTATGAGGGGGAAATAAAGTCTTTCTCTGACAAGTATTCTCTGATGGAATTTGCAAAGACCAGACCAGCCCTGCAGGAAGTTCTTAGACTGGCCTTTCACACTGAACAGGGAAATAGGCCCTCTTCAATGTAAAACCTTCAAAGAGCTAAAGACTAGAACTTGAACTGCAGGTAAGCACAAGGAGTAAAACAAAGCAACTGGACTTTACCCAACAATATAAATGGAAATCCTCCTCAAATTTCAATCCTTTCAATAAATGTTAATGGCTTAAACTGTCCTCTGAAGGGAAACAGACTGCCAGAGTGGATAAAAATCCACAAGCCCAGTATCTGCTGTATACAAGAAACACATCTAACACACAGAGAATATTTCAGGCTGAAAGTCAACGGATGGAAAATTATCATCCAGGCAAATGGAAGCCAAAAGAAAGCAGGTGTAGCTATACTATTTGCAGACAACATAAGCTTTAAAATAACAAAAGTAAAAAAGGCTAAAGTAGGCCACTTTATAATGGTTAAAGGGAAGATCCAACAAGAAGGTTTAACTATTCTTAATATTTATGCACCCAATGTAGAAACACCTAACTACATAAAGCAAACCTTGTCGGATCTTCGTAACATGTTAAACAATTCTGCCATAGTAGTAGGGGACTGCAACACTCCACTGAATGAACTGGATAGATCCTCCAAACAGAAAATGAGCAAAGAAGTAATGGAATGAAACAGAACTCTTGAACAAAAATATCTCACAGATATCTTTTAATGGAACATTACATCAAAATAAGGCTGAATTTACATTCTACTCAGCAGTCCATGGAACCTTTTCCAAAATTGACCACATACTAGCACACAAATCAGATCTCAAGAAATTCAAAAAAATAGAAATTATACCATGTGTCTTCTCTGACCATAAAGGTATAAAAGTAGAGTACAGCTCCTACAGAAACTCTCACTGCTTCACAAAGTCATGGAAACTAAACAATTTATTATTGAAAAACTCTAGGGACAAGGAGGAAATTCAGAGGGAAATCCAGAGCTTCTTCAAACTAAATGATAACGGAAACACAAGTTACCAAAACTGGTGGGATACAGCAAAAGCGAACCTAAGAGGAAAACTAACAGCAATAAACGCTTACATCCAAAACCCGGAAAGCTCAGATATTGACATCCTAATGAATAAACTCAAGGAATTGGAAGAAGAAGAGCTATCCAATTTCAATCCTAATAAAAGAAAGGAAATAACAAAGATCAAAGCAGAACTAAGTGAAATTGAGAACAAAAGAATTATACAGAAGATCAACAAAACAAGAAGCTGGCTTTTTGAAAAGATAAACAAAATTGATAGCCCTCTGGGTAGACTGACAGGAACTCAATGGGAAAGGACTCCAATAAACTCAATTAGAAATAAAAAAAGGAAAGTGAGAACAGATGCCACAGAAATACAAAACATTATATTTGATTGATATAAAAAATTATATGCTCAAACACTACATAATCAGGAGGAAATGGACAGAATCTTGTAAACATATAACCTCCCTCAGGTCACCCAGGAGGTAACAGAATCTCTAAACAGACTAATCTAGTGCTCAGAAATTGGAACAGTTATTAAGAACCTCCAAAAATTGAAAAGTCCTGGACCTGATACCTACACCTCAGAGTTTTACCAAACGTGCAAAGAAGAAGTCATGCCTAACTACAGAAATTATTCCACAACATTAAGAAGGATGGATTCCTTCCACATTCATTCTACGAAGCAAGTATCACTTTAATTCCAAAACCAGGAAAGGACTCAACAAAAAAAAGAAAATCACAGAAACATATCCCTCATGAATATAGAAGCAAAAATCCTCAACAAAATTTTATCAAATAGAATTCAGCAGCACATCAAAAAATAATTCATCATGAACAGGTGGGCTTTATTCCAGGGATGCAAGGCTGCTTCAACATTCACAAATCTATAAATGCAATTTGCCTCAGAAATAAAAGCAAGAACAAACTCCATATGATTCTCTCAATAGATGCAGAAAGAGCATTTGACAAACTCCAACACCTTTATGATAAAGACTCTAAACAAAATAGGCATAAGTGGCTCATACCTTAAAATTATCAAAGCCATTTATGACAAACCTACAGCCAACATCATACTAAATGGGGAAAAACTGAAACCATTCCCTCATCGAATGGAAACTAGATAAGGATTCCCACTATCTCCTCATACATTCAACACAGTGCTAGAAGTCCTAGCAATAGCACGTAGGCCAGAGGGCAGCATTAAGGGTATCCAAGTGGGTATACATGAGATCAAACTCTCGCTCTTTGCTGACGATATGATATTATATCTAGAAAATCCCATGGATTCTTCCAAGAGAATCCAAGATTTGATAAATTAATTTGGTAATGTCTGAGGTTATAAAATCAATATACACAAATCAGAGGCATTGATATATGCCAAAAATAGCCAAGCTGTGCTCAAATTAAAAAGATAACATCTTTTACTATAGCCCTCCCAAAAATTAAATATCTAAAAATCAATTTAACAAAATATACAAAAGATGTATACAAGGAGAATTATGAAACACTGAAAAAGGAAACTGCAGAAGATGTAAAAACATTGAAAAATCTACCTTCTTCGTGGATTGGTAGAATAAATATAGTGAAAATGTTAATATCACATAAAGTAATCTACAGAATAAATGCAATCCCGATCAAAGTACAATCTTTATTCTTTACATACCTAGAAAACATAATGCTTCACTTTGTATGGAATAAGAAAACACCCCATATAGCCAAAGCAATCTTAAGCAAAAAGAACAAACTGGAAGGCATCAGTCTGCCAGATTTCCAGTTGTATTATAAGGCAATAATAATCAAATCAGCATTTTATTTGAACAAGAACAGAAGGATTCATCTTTGGAACAGGACTGAGAATCCAGAGATCAAAGCATCTGCATATAGTAAACTAACGTTTGATAAACCAGACACAAATATACATTGGGGAAAAGAATCTCATTTCAATAAATGGTGATGGGAAAATTGGATAGCTACATGCAGAAAAATGAAACTGGATCCCTACCTCACACCACTCACAAAAATACACTCTGGATGGTTAACAGACCTAAACCTAAGGCAGGAAACCTTAAGAATCCTAGAAGAGAATGTTGGGAAGGCCCTTTCAGAGCTCGGCATAGGCAAAGAATTCTTGAAGAAGATCCCCAAAGCAATTAATGCAGCAACAAAAATAAACAAATGGGATCTGATCAAATTAAAAAGCTTCTACACAGCCAAAGAAACTATCACTAGAGCAAATAGACAACCTACAGAATGGGAGAAAATATTTGCTCTTGTAGATGGTTTCATCTCTGGATTCTAAGTCCTGTTCCAAAGATCAATGCTTCTGTTCTTGTGCCAATCCCAAACTGATTTGATTATTATTGCTTTATAATACAACTTGAAATCTGGAAGACTGATGCCTCCCAGTTTGTTCTTTTTGCTTAAGATTGCTTTGTCTATGCGAAGTCATTTCTGGTTCAATACAAAGTGAAGAATTATTTTTTCTATATCTGTAATGAATGTAGATTGTACTTTGATGGGGATTGCATTTATTCTGTAGGTCACTTTAGGTAAAATTGACATTTTAACAGTATTGATTCTACCAATCCATGAACAAGGTACATTTTTCGATCTTTTTACATCATCTATTTCTTTTTTTAGTGTTTCATAATTCTCCTTGTATGCATCTTTCATATCTTTTGTTACATTTATTTGTTGATATTTAATTTTGGGGGAGGGCTATAGTAAAAGATATTGCCTTTTTGATTTGGGTTTCGGCTTGACTGTTTTTAGCATATATGAATGCCTCTGATTTGTGTATATAGATTTTATAACCTGAGATTTACCAAATTCATTTATCAAATTTAAGAGTCTCTAGGAAGAATCCATGGGGTTTTCTAGATATAATATCATATCATCAGCAAAGAACGAGAGTTTGTTCTTATCTGCACCCACTTGGATGCCCTTAATTCCCCCCTCTTTCCTGATTGCTGGAGCTAGGACTTTGAGCACTGTGTTGAATTGAAGAGGATAAAGTGGGCATCCTTGTGTAGGTGCAGGTCAAAGTTGGATTGGTTTCAGTTTTTTCCCCATTTAGTATGATGTTGGTCGTAAGTTTGTCATAAATGGCTTTGATAATTTTAAGGTATGAGCTGCCTATGCCTATTTTGTTAAGAGTCTTTATCATAAAGATTCATCAGACTTTTTCAAATGCTTTTTCTGCATCTATTGAGAGAATCATATGGTATTCATTCTTCCTTTTGTTTCTGAGGCGAATTGCATTTATAGATTTGTGAATTTTGAACTGGCCTTGCATCCCTGGAAGAAAGCCCACCTGGTTGTGATGAATTATTTTTTTGATGTGCTGCTGAATTCTATTTCCTAAAATTTTGTCGAGGATTTTTGCATCTATATTCATGAGGGATATTGGTCTGCAATTTTCTTTTTCTGTTGTGTCCTTTCCTGGTTATGGAATTAAAGTGATATTTGCTTCATAGAATGAATTCGGAAGGATTCCATCCTTCTCAATGTTGTGGAATAATTTCTGTAGTATAGGTATGAGTTCTTTGTATGTTTGGTAAAACTCTCAGGTGTAGCCATCAGGTCTGGGACTTTTCCATTTGGGGAGGTTATTAATTACTGCTCTAATTTCTGAGCATGATATTGTTCTGTTTAGAAATTCTGTTACCTCCTGGCCTGGGGAAGTTTGTATGTTTCCAGGAATATGTCCATTTCATCCTCGTTATGTAGTTTTTGAGCATACAGTTTTCTATAGTAATCAAAGATAATGTTTTGTATTTCCATGGTGTGTGTTGTGATCTCCCTTTTTCATTTCTATTTGATTTTATTAGAGTCCTTTCACTTTTAGTTCTTGTCAATATAGCCAGAGGGCTATCAATTTTGTTTATCTTTACGAAAAACCAGCTTCTTGTTTTGTTGATCTTCTGTATAATTCATTTGTTCTCAATTTAATCTAGTTCTGCTTTGATGTTTGTTATTTCTTTTCTTCTATTAGAATTGGGATTGGTTAGCTCTTCTTCTTCCAATTCCTTGAGTTTATTCATTAGGATGTCAGTATCTAAGCTTTCTGTTTTTTGGATGTAAGCATTTATTGCTATTAGTTTTCCTCTTAGGTACGCTTTTGCTGTATCTCACAGGTTTAGTTAACTTGTGTCTCCATCATCATTTAGTTCGAAGAAATTCTTGATTTCCCCCTGAATTTCCTCCTTGTCCCAAGAGTTTTCCAGTAATAAATTGTTCAGTTTACATGACTTTGTGAAGTGGTGAGAGTTTCTATAGGAATTGAACTCTGGTTTTATACCTCTATGGTCAGAGAAGACACGGTATAATTTCTATTTTTCTGAATCTGTTGAGATTTGATTTGCAGGCTAGTATGTGGTCAATTTTGGAAAAAGTTCCATGGTCTGCTGAGTAGAATATAAATTCAGCTTTATTTGGGTGGAATGTTCTATAGAGATCTGTGAGATATTTTTGTTCAAGAGTTCTGTTTCATTCCATTACTTCTTTGCTCTTTTTCTGTTTGGAGGATCTATCCAGTTCATTCAGTGGAGTGTTGCAGTCTCCTACTACTATGGCAGAATTGTTTAACATGTTGTTAAGATCCGACAAGGTTTGCTTTATGTAGTTAGGTGCTCCTATGTTGGGTGCATAAATATTAAGAATACTTAACTCTTCTTGTTGGATCTTCCCTTTCACCATTATAAAGTGGCCTTCTTTTCATTAATTTCCTGAATCATTCTTGTGGTTTCTCTATGTGGGGAGTCAATTTTCTCTTCAATTCCATTGAGTTTCCTAACAATCCATATTTGGAATTCTTCCTCTGTCAGTTTAATCGTATCATGTAAGTTGGTGTCAGTTGGTGATGATCCAGTATTTTCTTTTGGGGGTGACTATTCTCTCCTATCCTTCATGTTTCCTGAGATCTTTCACTGGTTCTTTCTCATCTGGGTACTTTGTCTAGGACCAGAGATGCTGGGACTGGCTTATGAACCAAAATCTGATAGGCTGCATCTACCATCCTTTAGTCCCCAGAAGGGAAGTGGAGATGAAGTGGAGGTAACAGTTTGGCGACTGGGTTTCAGGATGAACAGCCTCCTTCCCAGCTCTGCCCAGGGGAAGGGTCAGTCCCTTTAGTGCAATGGCTCCAGGCCAGAGTCGCAGGAGAGGGTGGTTGGCAGCTTCTTCCCAGGTCACAACTGGAGAGGCAACTCCCTGGCAACTCCGCCCTGCCCGGATGGGTTCCACTCTCTTGGCCCAGAGTGCAGACTGCTGGGTGGGGCGGGAAACCGCCCAAGACTAGTCTGGCGAGTCCACCACGAATGTCACCACACTCCCCTATCCACCCCTTCAAAAGCCAAACCCGAGCCGCTGGGATGGGAGGAGCAGTTGCTGGTTTGGGGGACCAGACGGATTCTCTCCTTCTATTCCCCTCCTCTCTTTCAAATGCCGGATCCACTCGTCTGGGCTAGGACAGAAAGGGGGACTGTGACCACCTCCAGAGCAACCTGCAGCGTCCCCAGGCCATGGGAAGGCATCCCACCACCTACTTAGATCAACAAGTCAGGGGCCCATGGAACAAGGGGAGGAGTAGAGAACGCGGACAACTTCCAACCATGCTCTGAGCCCACTGCTTCCCCAACCCGCCAATCGCAACTGTTTAGCTTCAGGGTAGCTCACTTGCTCTGTCTCTCCAGTGCCTGCCAAGCCCTCAACGAGTTCCCAGGCCAGAGTCTCTTCCAAGGTACACGCTCCCTCTCCTAGTCTTGGAAGCTTCCCGACATTAAGGCCCTCTCCGCACTCACTCCTGCAAAACTGGGAAGCACCCTCTCAGCTAGGGACCTCCTCCAGTCAGGGCTGACTCAGAGGAGCACACTGGAGTGTTCAAAATGTTCCCTGCTCCAGTTTTTACTCCGCACAACCTGTCTGCCTGTACCACTGCTTCCCTCCGAATTCAGACACTTCCCTGCCTGCGTGGGTGTGTGGCACGGTTGGGGAAGGATTGTCCTCCCTGGAGTCAGAACACCCTGCCGCAGCCAGCAGGACTGGGCAGGATCCAGGATCCCTCCCTAAGGTACATGTCCGACTCTCTGAGCTCTGCAAGAGATTCTCCGAATCACTTCTGTTTTCCACCAGTGTCTAGTGTCCCACGCTGTTGCTCTACAGGCCTACGAAACTGGTCCTGTGGAAGTGGAGTTCACTCGCGTGCAACAGTCTGCCTAATTCACCTCCAAGTCTGAGAGCAGAGAGCCAGGAGGCCACCCCTAATCTGCCATATTTTCAATATTTCTCATTGCAGCATTCTTCACAATAAGTAAGATAGGGAATCCACCTAAGTGTCCATCAACAGATGAATTGATAAAAAATATGGTATGTATATTTGTACATCCATATGAATATTATTCAGTATTGAAAAAGGAAATTCTACTATTTTCCAAAACATGTGTGGTGCTAAGTGAAATAAGCCAGACACTAAGAAAAATACTGCATTCTATCACTTATATGTGATATCTATAGTTGAACTCAGAAAGTCAGAGAGTAGAATTTTGGTTGCCAGGAGCTGGGGAGTGGGGAAATGAGGAGATGTTGATCAAAGCTGCAGTCCCCAACCCCTGGGCCTTGGATGTGGTGTTGGCTGACTGAGTGAAGCTTTATCTATATTTACAGCCACTCCCCATCACTCAAATCACTGCATAAGCTCTGCCTCCTGTCAGATCAGTAGTGGCATTAGATTCTCACAGGAGCCTGAACACTACTGCAAAGTGTGCATGCAAGGGATCTAGGTTGCATGTTCCTTGTGAGAATCTAATGTCTGATGATCTGAGGTGGAGCTGAGGTAGTGATGCTAGCACTGGGGAGTGGCTGCAAATACAGATTATCATTAGCAGAGACGTTTGACTGCACAATAAATGTAATACACTTGAATCATCCTGAAACCGTCCCCCACCCCACTCTGGTCCATAGAAAATTTGTCTACCATGAAACTGGTCCCTGGTGCCAAAATGTTGGGTACTGCTGGATCAAAGGATACAAAGTTTCAGTTATGCAGGATGAGTAAGTTCTGGAGAACTAATGAACACCATAGTAACTATAGTTAATAATAATGCATTATATACTTGAAATTTGCTGAGAGATTAGATTTTAAATGTTCTCACTATGAAAAAAATGTATCTATGTGAGGTGATGAATGTGTTAGATTGATTGTGACAATCATTTCATAATATATACACATATCAAAACATTACAATATACACTGTAAATGTTTACTATTTTTATTTGTCAATTATACTGCAATAAAGCTGGGGGAAAAAGAAGTAAGAAGTATTTAAGCACAGTAAACAATATTTTCCTGTTTATGTGCAGCTCTCTTACGGAAAAAACAAAGTAACTACACCAAGTGGAGAATATCTCATTGATCCGTTTTAATTAATTATTGATATTTTATAATTTATTGTTTACATTTAGTAGGGTCACATTTTGTAACTCAAAAATTTCCATGAGTGCCCATAGCTTAAATCACTCTAAGAAGTATGTGGAAATAGAAAGAAAGAAAGAAAATGAGTTTATAGAATGTTGTAAAAAGAGCCTTTATTGGAAGTACACAGAGTAGTGGATAGTCAGGCTGGCATTATCTGCATATGAAAAAAAAGAATCACTATTTATGAGGTAAAAGAGTACTTTTTTAATGAAAGATTTCAGTTTAAATTTGCCTTTAAAATCTTTGTATTGACTTTATTAACTAGGGATATTTCATACCTCTGTATTCCACAGACCAATATAATGAAGCAATGGTAGGGAAATTAATGATGCTATGACATTCATGTGTTCATATTAAATACTATAGCTTATCTCCATAGTTATGGTATTTATAATAGAAAGGACATCACCAAAAAGGATGGGGCATAAATTACCACAAAAAGCCACACAATCAGTATTTGGCTTAAGCAAGGAAGAGGTTCTGCAGAGTACCCACTGAGCTCCAAGAGAGGTTGATTGAAAGGCCATTAGCTCAGATGATCATTATGTAATCAGATAAGTTAGCTGATAATTTTTGCAAAGTGCTTAGGAAGCTTCTTAAACTAGAATAGGTAACAAGGTCAGCTTCTTTTCTGTCTAAAAGATAAGGCATAAGGTGTATTTCCACTAACAGATAATTTTAAAAAGAGATAAAAAGAAATCTGGGTTTCAAATTTTAAAAGGTGAACTAAGCACACCAATTTACTTCTCTTTCCTGCCCAGGTCCTGTTGAAACTATTGACTAGATTTTGGGGTGGAGGGAGAAAAAGCTCTTATAACACCAGACAAATGAGAAAGGCAATGGGTAGTAGACCAGAGATTTCAAGGAAATCCCAAATGGTAGAAAGCAAATGACATGGGATTGAGAAACAAAGATTGGAAACCCTAGCTCAAACAGCCAAGAGAAAAAGAGATCCTTCCTGGGGCCCTAGCGAAGCTCCAACCAAATAGCTCAAGTGAAGGACTATGTTATGGAGCAACAACGATGATCATCATGGAATAGAGTGTATTTTGAATAGCTGAGCCAGTCTGAGACTTTATTCCATCTCCTTCAGTAGTCTGCCAATGTGCTAGTGTCCAGGACTCAGGCTTTCAGAGTCCAGAGAACTCCTCTCCAAATGAGCTTGTCTGTTTGCCTAGAGAGGGTTCTTAGTACCTGAGAGAGTAGAAAATTTTGAGGTAACTTTGACTCTTCATATGAAACATTGAGGGACAAAAATAAATAAAAACACAAAACAAATAACAAAACAATAAAAGCTCCATCCAGAGTAAAATCTTCCTTCTTTTGACAGTTTGGGGCACTCTGTTTGTCAGTGGAGTCTTTGAAAGCCAAGTAAAAGTGATGCATGGTTTTAAAAGCACTGTTAGAATTAAGGTGCTAAAGAAAGTTTACCATGGGAGGGAGAGACTATGGGCTACTTAACTAGCTAACATAAGACTAAGAAATGACCAGGATAGGATTTAACCTGGAGAGTCTGCCATATGTTATTGCCCAGTGCACATCCATACCCATAACACACACATAGACATATGGGTCTGGATCAAATGGTGAGCAACCTGAGTACTATTCATCATCTTTTGATTAGCAGTCCCCCTTCTCCTTCTCCATCTTTGCCATCAAAAATCTCAAGCGTGCATTTTAAATACATGATAATATAAAGGAGAAAATATTCTTGCTCAAAATTTAGTTTGAATAGCACTGTGCTCAAGAACCTCTTACAATCTTCCATTCCTGAAAATGAATGTGGTCCAGTGACCACATTCTTCTCCCTGAAGCACATTTTATTTCTGGAAATGCAGATAAAGCACAACACAGGGAATCTCAATCCTAATTTATTTTTCTTTAAGATAAGGAATTCAGTAATCAGGAGTTACCTGTTAGGACACTTGCAAACATTGTCAGCTCAGGGTTAAAGACTCAAAGAAGTAAACCTGAAGGCTTTCTTCTCTCCTCTATCTCGACACTCCCCTATGGAGTGCACACTTCTCCAGGGAATACAGGGAAGTTTGAGTGTTGAGATTTGATAGATAAGAGGAGCATTTGGTTATTTATAAAATCTACTTGTATAAAACAGCTTCTGGAGTGCTCGTGTGTGTGTGTGTGTGTATTTCCTGTGAGTTCTGCCTCTGCAGTTGCAGCTTAGCAGAAAGGTGGAGAGCTGAATAGCACACAAGATGAATGTTTAGGTCAGCTGGCAATGGCTGGCCCTGCTTTTTCATAAACCTTTGCATACTAATAATTAAGTGCCTTATGAGTAATCCACAGGACTAACATCACTGTTAGCAATGATTAGGGAATGCTTTGTGGGATGGGGGCTGGATTTGAAATGGACCTCTCACAATGAATAAATTTCAATACCTAGCACTCTTTTAACATAATAGTCAGTTGGAAAAGCCTCATGCTTTATTCAAAAGTATATTCAGCACACATTGGTTGATCTTCATCTGTTTTTAAGATAAATTTTCAGAAAATCTAAATGCCATTAGGAGCTAAAACTAATGAAAAAAGTGAAAGATCAACCTGGGTATTATTCTTTGAGTCAAAATCAAGGCCTGACTGGTAAATAATAAAATTAGTTTCATCCGTTCCTGGGGAAATAGCTGGGAAGGTGATTCCAAAGTAGAATGACCAAACATTGCTGTAATAAGTGTATAGCTTCCATAGGGAACAAAGTAGAAGGATTTGCGCTATTTGGTACAAAGTTGTTCTTGTCAATTGTCACTCCCAAGAACATAAACACATTATTGTGCTTTATTGATCACCTATGAGAAAGAGAGATGGATCTATGTATAGCAGAAAAGGAATCTGGTAATGTTGGCAGGAAAGGGAGCTGGAATGAAGATGCAGCATTGGCCCCAAGTCAAGACTCACATATCAGAGACAAAGTCTAAAAGATTTATAGAAAATTTAACAGTTACAAGTTGAGAACAATGCTAGGTGAAAAATCAGGAAACAATTATATAGAGTATGATTTCAATTACAATGAAAATTATAGATAGAAAAATCTGCCTATTTATTTACCCATCTGAGGGAAAAAGATGCCTGAAAGATTGTTGAATTTCACAGGTATCCCTATAGTTGTTCAAACTGGTGGTAGTCTTGGACACCTGGGAAGATTGGGAAGAAATTGCTATAATATTAACTGAATGGGATTATAAACATGAAAAAAGGGAAAAGACTGTACCCTAAACCTAGGCAAAAGAAGTGATATACAGACATTGCTATCCATATAATGTCTATGGATATCAGACTCTTTGGACCTTAGATATAGGACAGTTGAAGGAATTTCCAAATACTTTCAGTGGTTATTAAAATGTTTCTCTCTGCCCCGTTGGATCCTGGTAATAGGGTAAGTAAACCAGATCAAATTGTGAACATCTGGAATGGATTAAGCTAGAGTACAGAATTACAGTTCCAGTTTCCTGAATTAAAAAGTCTTATTACTGGGTTGTCATGTTCAGAGAAGAAATGCCAAATGTCAACTTTCCAGTAGTTACACTGCAAACCATTAACAAGAAATTGATTAGAGATACCCAGAAATTTTGTATCATTTTAGTTAATGGTCGTTGTTTTTAGCTGGTACAAATATTAATTGAATTTTATTTTCAATTCAATATTTAGTGTTGGAAGACTGTCTTCAAACTGGCCCCAAATTGGCTTTCTCTGGGATACTGTGGTAAATACTGTTGGATTCTTATCCAATAGCCATACCTGTCCCTTCTTCCTTGCTAGCACAATCGAGGTTTCATTCACTCAACTTTGAATTGCAATGTCCTTCTCCAGACTTGAATGATGAGCTTTGATTGGCCCCTAAGCCAAGAATAGTTGGTCTTATTCTTCTTGGTAAATGATTGATTTAGGCATGGACAAGTGATATATTAATAATTCAGGCCAATGAGATTTTAGGGGAAGTCTGCTGGAGGCTTCTGAGAAGAAAAGGAACATAAGAGAGATATATACTCTTGTTTTGAGGATCAAATAAGCTAATATATTTAAACCACTTAGAAGAGTGACTAGCACATACTCAATAATTGACTGGCACATAACAACTCAATAATTGCTATGTATTATTGTTGTTGATGTTGCTGTTGTTATTGTTAAGGTGTGGTATACTAGAGTGGACACAGCACTCTAGATATGGTATAAACTGTGTACACTACATTCATTGCAATGTAACTATGACAAACATCAGCCTACAATGGGTCAGTGCTTATGGAGACACATAGCTACAGAAAGAGTTTTGACAAGAGCTGAAAAAAACAAGCACTGTAAGGATTTTTCTAAACTGAAACATGCAGAAGCTGGCTCAGAGCTAACCAGATGTAGGTGTGAAGCAACAGTTTTCATCCCACCATAGCCATGGAAAGAGCTCTGGTGTCCCCTCAACAGGAAGAGGGAATAATCTCCCAGAATTTATATTTATTTTTTATAATTCTCCATTTGCTAGTCCAATTCCCCCATGCCAAATCCCTCTATGTGTATAATGTATGTACATTAGCCAATGGCTACATGGTAATGACAAAATTATAAAAGCTGAAATTATATAATAAATACTCTAGAAAATGAAAATCTCAAATTTAATGCAGAAACATTTCAATTTTCAGATAATTTTTATTTTCATTGACCTATTGTTAATGTGAATACTAATGGAAAGGGTTAGAAATACTGGCTATGCCAAACACAAATGCTATTTCCTCCCTGAATTCTTAGTCAAAATGTGAAAGTATAACAAGTATGACTATTAAGTATTCTAGTTTTATATCTCATGCATATTTTCCAAAAACACTACTTAATGTTAACAAAACTCATCAATGAGCAGAAAACATTCAGCGCTATAAAACAATATAAAGCCACATTTGTTCATTATTTTAAAGTTAAAACTTATATTAAAATATTAAGAAATTACATAAATATTTACCTCAGTATTTACAAATTTGTATCTCTCTTCATTCTTTAACTAAAAGCAATCAACTTTTCATTATAGGGATGTCGGGGTGCTGTAGAAAAGGTTCCATTTTCCACTAGGCAAAAGATTAGCCCAGATGATGATATAAAGGGTCTGAACGACCCCCAACTGCTGTCTAGATACTAGATGTTAGGATATTGGCCTCGTACTTTATTGTTTTGTGGATTATTTGGGTAGGTCCAATGTAAATCACAAAGGCCCTAATAAGTAGGAGAGTGAGAATCAGGGAAAGAGATATGATGTCAGAATCAGAGTTATAATGGTTCAATTTGAGAATGCTTGGATTGACCATTGTTGTCTTTAAAGATGTAGGAAGGTGCCAAGCACCAAGAAATACAGGTGGACCCGAGAAATTGGGGAAAGCAAATAAATGGATCCTGTCCTATCAACTTCAAAAGGAAGCCCTGCCCACACCTTGATTTTAGCCTAATGAGACCAATTTCAGACTTAGGACTTCCTATAGGATAATAAATATGTGTTATTTTAAGCCACCCAGTTTGTAGCCATTGTAGCTGCATTAGAAAACTAACATAAAAGGGAAAAAATATGTCTTGTTGAGTATCTTTCTGTAGCAGTCATCTGGAAAGATGTTAAAATGGTATGGTTCCTGCCCTTGAGCGGCTTACCATCTGCTTGAGGAGACAAGGCTTACACAAAGAATGCCTAGGGGGTATTAAAAGATGACATAGAGTTTACAGCTAAAGTGAGAGATAAAGAGGATAAGTCCTCTTGGAATTCTGACTACATAAAAGGACATAAATCACTGAGCCTTTCTTGCTCCTAAAAATCTCTGTAGGTGGAGGAAGATGGCATTGGAGTACTGCTGACACAGTTCAGTTATCTGTCATTTCACTGTGCTGCAGTCCTGACATGTTCCAGATTAGATACCTGCACATCTCAAGGGATGTTGAGGTGATAGATGTGTCTCATCTCCACAATAGGCTGCCATACAGAAAACAATCACTGAGACCTGCAATAAAAATAATCCATTAATCCATACCCTCTTGGCCTCCTTAAGAAACCCTCCATGCACCCAAAAATTCCAGCTGAAGGTATTGCCGCACCACCTGTAGAATTCATCTGTATAATTAGTCATCTACTCATTCCAGCCCACCTCTTCTTGTTGTCAAGCTAACAATACAGCTATTAATCCTCACCAAGTCCCTACAATTTGTCTCTGAACATGGGAACTTAGCCATGGTAACGTGGATGACTTCACATTTCCATGTCATGGGTTCCTAATGTGTTAAATATGAATGATAAATATCAGATGGCAATATGTGGATGGTTTTATATCTGCATTCTCTGTTCTGTTCCATTGGTCTATGTATTGCCATCTGATCTTTGACAATGCATACAACCATGTACACTGGGGAAAAGAATCTCTACTCAATAAATGGTGCTGGGAAAACTGGATAGCCACATGTTGAAGACTGAAACAGGATACATATCTCTCACCACTCAGAAAAATTAATTCAGATTGAGAACAGACTTAAATATAGGACATAAGACCATAAGAATTCTAGAAGAAAATGTTGAAAACACTCTTTCTAGATATTGGCCTAGGCAAAAAATTTATGAAGAAGACCCCAAGGACAACACAGCCACAACAAAAATAAATAAATGGGATGTGATTCAATTAAAATGCTTCTGCACAGCCAAGGAAACAATCAACAGAACAAATAGACAATCTACAGAACAGGAAAAAATATTCACATGCCACACATCCAATAAAGGGTTAATAACCAGAATCTACAAAGAACTCAAGCAAATCAGCAAGAAAAAAATCAAATAACCCCATTAAAAAGTAGGCAAAAGACATGAACAGAAGCTTTTCAGAAGAAGATAGACTAAGGGCCAATAAACATGAAAAAATGCTCAACATCACTAATCATCAGAGAAATGCAAATCAAAACCACAATGAGAAATCACCTAACCCCGGTGAAAATGGCTTTTACCAAAAAGGCCCAAAGGAATAGATGATGGCATGGACACAGAGAGATAGGAACATTTATACACTGTTGGTGGGATAGCAAACTAGTGCAACCTCTATGGAAAATAATATGAAGATTCCTTGAAGAACTAAAAGTAGAACTACCATTTGGCCAGGCAATCCCACTACTGGACATTTACCCAAAGGAAAAGAAATCATTTTATGAAAAAGACACCTGCACTAGAATGTGTACTACAGCACAATTCACAATTACAAAGATGTGGAATCAACCCAAGTGCCCATCAATTCATGAGTGGATTAATAAAATCTGGGATACGTATACCATAAAGTAGTACTCAGCCATAAATAAAAAAGTGAATTAATACCTTTTGCAACAATGTGGATGGAACCAGACTCTCCTAAGTGAAATATCTAAAGAATGAACAAACACACACCACATGTACTCATTATTAAATTGGAACTAACGGATCATCACTTATGTGCACAGATGGAAGTAAAACTCAATGGAAATCAAGCAGGGGGTGGGAATGGGTGAAATCATACCTAATAGGTACAATGTACACTATCTGGATGATGGGCACACTTATAACTTTGATTCCAGCAGTACAAAAGCAATCCATGTAACCAAAACATTTGTACCCCTATAATATTCTAGGATAAATAAATAGGGAAAATGCAGAAAGATTAAAAAAAGAATTCAGAATATTTCTGTACATTTTGCCATGCTTCAACATTAATTTAAAATGAGACAAGTTCTTTTTTTTCTGAGACAGAGTCTCACTCGGTTGGTTGTGCTAGAGTGCCTATGGCATTAGCCTAGCTCACAGCAACCTCAAACTCCTGAGCTCAAGCAATCCTCCTGCCTCAGCCTCCTGAGTAGCTGTGACTACAGAATGTGCCACCATGCCTGGCTAATTTTTTCTATATATTTTTAGTTGTCCAGCTAATTTCCTTCTATTTTTTTAGTAGAGATAGGGTCTTGCTTTTACTTAGACTGGTCTCGAACTCCTGAGCTCAAACGATCAGCCCGCCTTGGCTTCCCAGAGTGCTAAGATTACAAGTGTGAGCCACCGTGCCCGGCCCGAGACAAGTTCTTTTAGCTGAGTTTTTAAGTCCAAAAGAACTTTGAATAAAACTCTAAACTCCAGAGCTAATCTTGATTAACCAGCAACCAATAGTATTTCCAAATAAGATTACAAACCTCCCGGTAGATTCAGAGATAGTATTGACAATGTTTGATGTCAAAATGCAGTTCAAGCCAACATGTGCTATACCTGAGAAAATCATGAAATATATACCTTTTTTGCTTCATGTCTACCATGCTGTAGACATGAAGAATGCTAATTTACTTTGAAGATGTTCTTATGTAGGTGGCAGGGCTATGGAGTTCCAGATAAATACAGATCTCTGAATTGATACTTTAAGACTCTATATAATATATATACAATCAATCATAACCTCATACTCCTAAATATAATTAAGTTGAGCTGCTGCAAGAGACAAACTTCAAAGTTTCCATGGCTTAAAGCAACATAGGTGTATTTCTTGTCCTCCTGAAATTCAGTACAAATCTTGTTTCCTCTTGCTACTCTACCATCAGGAAAATATGCCTCCAAAGTCACAGGAGAACAGAGTGATGGGGAAACACATCTGCTCAAACCTACCTCATGTCTTCTCTGCTCATAGTTCATTAACCAGAACAGGATAGAAGGCCGGGGAATAGAAAACAGTGGAGGGGAACTGTATCCCAACTAAGGGGTATGCAATTCAAAAACCTGTAATACATGAGAGAGTTAACAGAGGCTAGATCTCTGCCATAAAATGTTTCCTGAATGAATCCTCAACCTTATATTAGACACTGTTGTGAAACATAAGACGTTTCAGACATAATTCC
The DNA here is from genome assembly GCA_963574885.1 of Lepilemur ruficaudatus. NCBI lineage: Eukaryota > Metazoa > Chordata > Mammalia > Primates > Lepilemuridae > Lepilemur > Lepilemur ruficaudatus. The sequence continues at coordinate 27,664 of CAUYRT010066169.1, forward strand.
TATCCACAAAAGTCCTGACGTTTATAATTAAGGAGTCAATGTAAAATGTATCAAGAATGTATGGACTATTTTTTGCAGTACAGAAAAGGAAATGTTTAATATTAAAAAAGGATATTCATGAATAATTACAACAAGCTTCGTAAGGAAGAAGGGGTGTGAGTTTGTCCCTTCAGGGCAGAATGGTGGGATTTATTAACGCATAGGAGTAGGGACAAAGAAAGTAAGTTAGAGGCAAGATGACTTGCTCCAAGGAAAGCACAGGTGAGAACGAGTGTGACAACTTCAGAGAACCTTAAGGAAATGGGCCTAACCAGAGTGGAGGGTACACTTTGAGAAATCATGGGAAATAAAATTAAATAGATGGAGCAGAGAATCTTGCAAACCACACAGAAGAATTTTGAATTCAAACAACAGAAAATCGGGAAACATTTGAAGTTCTTGAGCAAAAGGCTGAGATCTATTTGTTTAAGAATTATACTGCACCCGTTTCCATGAGGATGGGAAGTAGTGTACACAGTAAAATACTTTGCAAAATTAGGCATCAAGGAATAAAACTGAGCATAGTCTGTCCGGTGCATTTAATGGACGTAATGAATTTAATGAAACAGGAGGAGGAGATGCTGGCCTGCACACTACTTGAAACAACAGCTGGGCAATGATTGCTTGAGTGTACCATGAGTTTTGCTCTTAATTTTCTTACTTAAAACAAAAAGGAAAATAGATTAGGTTAAATAATTTTCACTGGTTGGGCTAAAAGAAAATAACCACTGCCCCTTATATCAGGGGTCATGATATCAGGGGTCATGATATAAGCTGTGTTTGAGGAAGATCTGACTGGCACTGGTCTGAGAGGTGAGTTGCAGGGGCTGGCAGGAGAGGCCGGGAGAGCAAGGCTGTTGTGAGAGCCCCTGCGTCATTCTTGGCAAAAGACGTTCAAAACGGCAAACTAGCAGGGGGGTGGCGGTGACCCAGCTGTGGTAGGAACTTCCTTTTGTTAGTGTATCATTAAAATCCATAAATATTTTCTGAGAAGTAAGAGTGACTAAAGGAAGTTAAAGGTGTTCTAGAGTCTTCACTAAGAAAAAGAAGACATCACTGAAACTGAAACCTGGAGCCACTGACTGAGCATACCGACACGTCCACAGATGTGGCAGCCCTTGTCCCGCTGCCAACCTGCGTAACATTGATGTTGCGCGAGCTTCATGCATGCTAACATTGATTATTTAGACAAGGTAAGGAGATGGCTTACATGAATAATTTAACTTACCATGACTGATGGGATTGCTTGGGGAACACCCAAATTTCACTCAGAAAATCATGATCTTAAGCCGTAAGACACCTTTAACAATTGTTCATAGAGCCTTCTCTTCACGTAATAGCTCATCTAAATCATCATAATGACTGCTATTTTAAAGTCTTTTGGAACAGAAGGTGGCCTCGTCTCTAACTGATAGGTGGCCTTAGACACTGTAAAATATATCTACTTAAAGACTGCCATATTTATAGAGAAAGATAAGTTAAAAAGTATACTCTCAGTACTACAGAACAAGAAAAATCAATATTTTAAAAGTTTAAAAATACAATAATAGCTATCATTCTTAAGACTTTAGAACAAATTAAGTGAAAAAAAAATCAAAGTAAAATAGTAAATTTTCTAACACTTTCCCTTGAAGCTTACTATGTTCATTTTTCAAATGCCTAAAACATTGTAATGCTTGCGTGACCACCAAAAAAAGTTGTTTTACAAAAGCATGCTATTAACAAACACATATGATTTCATTAATTGGGAGTAATACTAACTGGCTTGACCTCATTTAATAGTTATCTCCCACGTAATATAGAGAAAATCAAATTTCAAAATCTGTTCATTCAAAAAAATACAGTTAATTAATTGCAATGAAATATCATGACAGCAAATCATCACCTTCTCAGCAACTTCCACTACTTTTCATTATTTCTGTGTATTAATTAAATAAATGTTGTTCATTCACAGGTATTTATTAATTTTTCTCATAGTAATACAGATGATACAGTTCTCTGCCTTGGATTAACATGGAACATTCCTCTGAGACACTGGATCCTAGACTGTGGACCTCAGAACTTATTAAACATTATGGCATGTTTGGAATTACTTTGAAAGAGAAGGTCCTAATCAGTCCATTCTAACGTCTATGGGCTGTGCTACATCAATGCAGAAGGGTTTTATAAACTTTCTAAGTTTATGAAACACCATGCTATGATGAAAAAAGAAGTGAATCCAATGAAATATGAAAGTTTTGACTGAAAGCCATGTTTCCTTTCAATCAAATAATAAGATCTCATATTCTTTTGAGAATCTTCAAACAATGGACTGAGATTCTGTCAGATTAACTTCAAAATAGCAAGTTACAAAGTTAGGAAGCTTTTTTTGTTCCACTTTCTCTCTCTTTTTGCTTTTTCTTTGTTTTCTTGTTTTATGTGTTCATCAGTTTTGCTCATTTTTTTTAAAATGCACTAGAAAAGATCATTAGATAAATGCATATATGGACAATCTTTAAAACATTGTTAGCAAAGGCAGGACAGTATATTCCAGAATATGTAGCTTGACATCTTTAAATGCGCATTGTTAAATTGACCTGTTGGTACAAAGTGAGACATTACTGACAATCAAGTTAATAAGCACTTAGACATTTTTGAACCATCTATTGTTCCTTTTGTAACTTATGACAGCTTTTTTGTTAGCATTACAATCTATAACTTTCTAAATGTATATTGCCATTTTTATTATCTAAAGATTATAAACATAAAAGGTCTACTAAAGTATTTTAAGTAAACAGATAGTTTAATCAAAAAGAAACACAAGAAGAAAATTCCAAAATAAATGTTAAGGCTTTCAGTTTCTAATTTATAAATGGGTGAAGTCCCAAATGTTCTAACTTCATGTCAATTTAATTTTTTAACAATTCATCTAAACTGAAAAGATTATAACTTTTCTATGACTTACTAATGGCCAAAATCATATCACTTTTGATGTCAAGAAAAAATTTCCAGAGGTCTTGGGGTATTGACACAGAACAGAGTTAGCTTATAATTGGCTTCAGAATTGTCAAAATTCCTAACATCCTTCTAGTATGTCAGTGCTGTCAGAATGCCATAATAAATCAGTCTTGCTGGGACTAAAGTTCAACTGCTAAGGTAAAGAACTTTCCTTCCCCTGAAAAGACAATTTGCCAACATCCATCAAAACACCAACTCTTCCCTCCAACAATTTGGGAATGGATTTACTTGTAAAAATTATTTTTCACATGCATTTATTCAACATGCTATAAAAGAGTGCATATGGATATGTATTTACAACAAATATAAAAAATATTAATGCCTAACATCTATGTGTACATGCAAATAAACATATAGTTGATCATATTTAGATTCTTTAATGAAGACTTCACCAGATACACAGCATAAGTGTTTAATATATGTGCTATATAGAAACAAGGAAGTCACAGAGATGGCTGAGAACAGTGACCTCTGATACTCAAATAGAGCAGATGTATTTTCATATCTATGTATTTTCCAAGTAACCTATATTTCTACTACCTGTAGTTTCATGAACGCTACCTTCATCTTTGTAAAATGTATAGATGGCATAATGGAGATATACATTTTTAAAACTTGTGTTATAGGCCCACAGAAATAATGAAACCTGTCAATATTTTTCCTAAGAACAGGCCCTACTGTGTTTTGTATTTTAATAAAACCAATATTTTTCAACGCATCTCTTCTCTCTGCCAGCCCTTATCCCCATAACGTGTCTAATAAAAACTGGCATTTAGATGCAGACTGCATACTATGCGGAAGATAACACATGAGCTTATCAGCTGCTTTACAATTACAAGGGTAGATTTATTGATAAAACTTTACCAGAGGAACTCACCTGACTTTTGTCAGTAACGTCTGACTGTATCGTTTTCTGATTAGCTGCCTGTTTGTAGCACTCTTCAAGGTGCAATGAAACAAATGACTTCTGTGACTAAGACAATGGGCATTAGTTAAAAGGCTCAGAAAATTTCTTTTCCACAAACTTAGAAAAGGCTTATTTTAAATTTAGTGTTTTAACCTCAAATATATTTTTCTTATAACCTCTTCTTTAGTGATGTTAGTACCAAAATGTACTTATTGTGCCATCTTCAGGACATTTTTAGAATACAGCTCCATGAAGTAAATTCAAATTTACTATCCTTGATGGGTTTTTTAAATTATTATTTTAAAGATACAGGAGGTTTTATTTATATATATTTATTTTAAATTATAAAATGTGTTGGTTAAAATTTTACTATAAAGCAAGATAATTCAAACTTATAAACGGGAATGTAGACATCAAAAAATTTATATATATGTACATACACATACCTATACAGTTTCCAAAACAGCCATATAGTATCTTATTTAGCATAATATTTACAGCATTGTTATAACAAAAACTATTATAACCTTTTACAAATGAGAAAACTCAGGTTTAAAGACATAAATTAGTTTGTTCAAAGTTTCAAAGTTATAGAACCACATAGCAAAGGCTCAAGCCTATGTCTTTGTACTCCAAATAAAGAATTATTTCCAATATCATAGTGGTTTATATTGCCTTTATAATTAATGAGAAAATTATATGTAATTTCTAATTATTCTTGTTCAATAAATTCTTAAAATATCTATACTGAAAGTTAGAATGATTCCTGGATATGGTGATTATACATCAGAAAATCAGACATTTTATATCTAGCTCAATTCTTTGATCGTTTCTGGACTTCATTTAACTAAGAAATCTATAGTGAAACAAGGATATATATCACCAATAGAAAATTACAGTGAACTACACAAATGAGTTCACATTTGAATACAATACTAAATGGATTGTCCATTTGATAAAACCAGACCATGCAAATACAAATGTGTTGTTCTTATAGCTCTAAGATGTCCTAAAGAGAACCAACAAGATTCTTTAGTGTCATTTGGGGTAACTATCTATCCTGGCTTGCCTAGGACCATAGTAATTATTAGTAGAGCACCTTTTTACATCCAAATTGTATCTTTTTGGACAACAAATTAACAGATCACCAGAAGATGGTGTATGAAATAGAGTGACACACCTGATCCAATGGTCCTAATTACAACCTAAACATGTAATGTAAGATAATTATGACAGCAACAATGAAACGATTCACCTCCTTAGAAACCTATTCATTGTACAGGCATTCAGAAAACACGGTAGACTTACGCTCAGAAGACATAAGTTCCAATTACAGCTTTGTGTTCTACCAAGCTGGTGAATTTGTGCTTATGTCTCTGAAACTCTTTAAGCTTCTATTTTTTCATATGAGGATAATACCTTGTCTTCAGGGTTTTTGCAAGTCCTAAATAAAATAACCTTATGAAATCAACTAGAACTGTACCCAGCAGCCATGACTTCATAAATCAATGTTCATTATAAATCTATAAGTCTCTTAGGTTCAGAGAGATGGCCTGGACATGAAAGATATTCAACAGGTACTTTTATTGAGTGAATTTTAAGCAACAAGGAAGGTACCTTTAAAAGAAGAGATTTTTTTCCTATAAGCTAGTCAAATTCATCTATTTTTTTAAGATTGACAACTCTCAAAAATAAGCCAACAAAATATGGCCTTTTTTGGTATGAAAGAAAAGCCAAAAACCCATTGGATGCTAATTAACTTTAAGAATGCCTGATTCATAATCTTTCGAGTGAGAATACCTTTTTCTACAACTGAGGTTCCTAAACTTTGAAGTTACAAGACCAGTTTTAAAGCTTGATAGGAGCTACGACTCTGCCTCTAAAAAGAAACTACAGTCATGTGTTGCTTAATGACTAGGATACATTCCGAGAAATGTGTCGTGAGGTGACTTTGCCACTGTATAAACATCATGGTGTACTTACACAAGCCTAGATGGTGTTGCCTACTACACACCTAGGCTATACGGTGTATCTTAGAATAGCTCCTAGCCTACAAACCTGTACGACATGTGACTTTACTGAATACTGTAGGCAATTCTAACACTACTGTAGGCAATACTAACATCTAAGTATCTGTGTATCTAAACGTATTCTAAACGTAGGAAAGGTACAGTAAAAATATGGCATTATAATTTTATGGTACTACTGTCATATATGCAGTTCATTGTTGACTGAAACATAGTTACGCAGCATATGATTATATATATAAATAAGTAAAATGTATGTATACATACAAGTGTACATATATATGTGTGTATACATATGCATATGTATATATGTCTGTGTGAATATATATTTAAAATACACGTAAGCACAAATATACATACAATATCAAGAGGTTTATGAAAACTCTCTCTAAAGCCCATATTATAGGTTTTTGGTTAAAGAATCCCTAACCTAAAGCAATGGCATTCTTTGTTGACTCCATAATACATACATATTACAGACATTAACAACTGAAATGACTATTTAATGAAGCAATACTTAGCCTTACTTCATAGATGCATTCTGATATTCCTATTCTGTTCCATACTAGTCTTTTTCGTTTCATTCTATTCTAGACTATGCCATTTTGGTTTTTAAAAAGTAATGATAAAGCTGATTTAATCAACTACTACATATTGATTTCAGATTTCATTCTCCAAGATTGAAAATTACTGCTCTAGAGTATGACAGCGGCTACCTCAGGACTTGTACTACGGAAGGCAAGGTAATAGTAGCTGTTAGTCAGTAACATAAGGGAGGCAGTATTTTAGGGGCACAAAGTGTAGGGCAGAACAACGGTGCAAGAGGAACCAGGGAAAGCAAAGCCTTTAAGCCTCCTTTCTGCTTGAGTACAGACCTCCAACATGGTTTGCTTTGGGGGAGGTATCATCCCCTACAAAGTTGCTCCTGGTGTTTATTTTAAGTAGACTATTTTTCGTTGCATAAAAACAAATGGTAGATTGGGAACTCATGAGATGTGCATACTACGTTTCCTTGAAATTAGACAATCCTGACACACCGCTTTTAAGGAAAAATTTTTTTCTTAGCAAAAACCCCAAATAAAGTGCGTGGAAAAGGAAAGTGTAATTCCGCAGCAAGTTTATGCATTTACTTATATTGACTTTGTTTCCAAAAAGGATTTGAGAAGCTTTCAAAAGGAATTAAGGATTTTTTTCCAACCTTATTTGGAATTAGCTGCATTAGTAACCAAACAGAATTATATCAGTTGGTTCAATGACAAGACTCTGGTATGCAGAAGAATAGGGATCGCTGGGTCCGAGGTCCTCAGACTCCTACAGGCAAGTTCTAACTTCGGTGAAGGCAACGTGTAGTCATCAGAGCTATCAACCATCTAAATGAAAGACAAAGTCGCGGCGATCTTTGCTGCTGTTGTTGCTGTGAGCAAAAAGAAAACTAATCCCACGTAAAAGTTAAACAAATAATACTTGCATGGATATGTTTGATTGATATTTGAATTTAGAAATAGAGACTTGGGAAAACATTCAATTCATTTCTTCTGCATAGACATATATAGATAGAAATAGATATACATACACACATACGTATGTATACAGAATTACTACTATATAATATGCACTGTTCCAGTGGTTGGAATATATCAGAAAACAGGACAGACAAAAACGCCTACCGTTGAGGAGTTTATAAGTTAGAATGGGGAACTGACAATAAACAATCCACATGACAAATAAGCAAATGTACTGTCTATTAAAAGGTGATCAGTGCTATAGGGAAAAAAAATAGACCAGGAAAAGGAAGTATCAGGAAAGCAGCGCTGGAGACAGCGCAGATGGCATTTGAGAAATGATTCAGGGATAGAAAAGAATGACTTAAAACAGATGCAGAGAAAATAGGCTTCTGAGAAATTTTGTGACCTAGATAATTCACATTTTTGAGATACCTATGTTGCCAACCCAGCTGCCCAATTTTTTTCTTTTCTTTGACAAATTATACCTTGTGGTGAGTTTTAAATAAATGAGCTTACTTTGTTTAAAAACCAACTGTGAATGTCTCAATTTTGGAAAAAAGAAAAAAAAACCTCCAATAAGCATTATCTTAATGCATCAAATAAAAGGTCTGAGTTAAAAAGCAATTTGGGAGAGCTTTATGAATGTTATTTTGGGAAAGAACATTAATACTATTTTCCGATAACCTATGGCATCAAAATATTATGAGACAGAATCACAGTTTATTAAAAGCTATGTAATGCTTAGTTTATTGTTAAGCTCCCAGTGTCCCAGTGACAGTATCTAGTCACCAGAAAATAGTTTCTATACATATCTATATGTAAAACAAATGAGTTTGTATCTTGGGCTTTAGATTGAGAAATTTAGTGATAAATTTTGGCTGTCAGCTATACTACAAATGTAAAATATTAATACTTTTGAGGAAATGGTAAATCATTCTTTGAACATTAAAAAATTTGGGTTAATGACCTATATCATTTGATTGCATATATTTGGTGCTAATGTTTCCATTTGCTTGATATAAGCAAACAGGACTATTTGAAGTAGCTCACCAACTGTAACCTTAAAAAAAAAAAAGGACATTCTGTTTCATTGCTTACATCCATAATTCTCAAAAATGTTCCTGATAGCCTTTATATTAAAAGGTGCCAGTATATCATATATCATAAATACTGCAGTCAAGGGGAAAAGAAAAGATATAAGAAAGAATTTTTCATGTGAGAGTTGAGTTTGAAAGCATGAAAAAGAAGTAAAGTATGGGGTCTGCCTGGGTATGTGTATGTGTGTGCGCCAGCGTATGGCCCTATTAATCATTATGCTCATTGTTAAACCATTTTCATTTGATCTATTACAGCAGACTAGTTTCTAACACTTAGAGTTCTGGCAGTTGACATGAATATATGTCTGTAAAATCTCTACAACCAAACACGATTTTATCTACAATATATCCTTCACTTAGTTGCTGTCCTTAAGACTTTTCCTTATACTCAAATTCACGGTTGTAGTCTTGAGACCTAAGCTCAGCTCTAGTCCCATTACTGGTGTCTCAGCAGTCTCATAGAGTTTTAGAATGATATTTTCTACCATTTTATTCTGAGGTTTATATGTAGTTTCCCTCGTGTTTCTCATTGAGTATGTGGTGATCTTGCACGTGGTATACACCAAGTAGGAACTACATATCCATATGAACATCAGCTCTATGGAAAACCTGTTTTGTTCACTATGGAGGAGACAATACTATTTATTCCCCAAGCCTTGTTTCCTTTTCCTCTATGCAAACAGCTAGATTAACTTACAGTTACATAGAGCCACGCAACTAACGAGTCCCCCATCCAAGGGATGTGTGCAGAAGTGGTGGAGGCCACTTCCAGATCTTCCAGCTTTGCTTCCTATTTCTCCATCTGCACATGGTCTGGGGCGTAAGAGCCACAAGCTAAAGGTGTCTGGTTCCCTTAATGCATGAAGCAGAGCACCTCTAACATAACTCCACTGTCACCTGAATATTGGACTAGAACACCTGTGAGAAATACATCCTCACTTGGTCAGCCACTGAAATTTGGGGTTGCTTGTTTCAGCGGCATATGGAATTCACTGTGACTAATGTAGTTTCTGAGGATCAATGAAATGAGATACTTCTGCACATTGTTTTTATTTATTTTCTTCTGTGGTTTCAATGGGCCCCCAAAGTTCATGTGTTGGAAATTTAATCCACAACGCAACAGTGTTGAGAGGTGGGACCTTTAAGAGGTGATTAGGTCATGAGGGCTTTGCCCTCACTGCATGGACTACTGCCATTTTCCCTATAAAAGCATGAGGTCACCCCCTTCTCCCACGCTCTCAAGTGCACTTTCTCTGTTGCGCATGTGATGCCTCTAGGCATACCACGTTGCAAGAAGGCGGCCTCACCAGATGCTGGCCCCTTGATCTGGGATTTTCCAGCCTCCAGAACTGTAAGCCTAGTAAACGTCTGTTCATTATAACTTATCCAGTCTGTGGTATTCTGTTACAGCAGCCCCAAAATAAGACAGGTACATCGTGATATGCTCTGATACTTATACTTCTGAACAAACCATTTCTAACGTATGGAATAGAGAGGAAACAAGGAGGATTGGCAAACTTCAGTTTGAGACTATGAAAAAGTGATCAATTGAAAATAAAAGTTTTTTTGTTTGTTTGTTTGTTTGTTTTTTGAGACAGAGTTTCACTCTGTTGCCTAGGTTAGAGTGCTGTGGCATCAGCCTAGCTCACAGCAACCTCAAACGCCTGGGCTCAAGTGATCCTCCTGCCTCAGCCTCCCAAGTAGCTGGGACTCTAAGTGTGCACCACCATGCCTGGCTAATTTTTTCTATTTTTAGTAGAGACACTGTCTCACTCTTGCTCAGGCTGGTCTCAAACTCCTGAGCTCAAAGGATCCTCCCACCTCAACCTCCCACAGTGCTAGGATTTCGGGCATGAGCCACCATGCCTGGCCAAAAATAAAAGTTTTGACCATTAGAAATAAGTGTCCAGGTGAGTTGTTGATATCTAAGGAACTGAACACGGTACTTTTTATTGAACTCATTTTAACATCTTTTTATGCAAACTAAGAAAAATATGTGGGGGGAGGGTTAAGGCTAACTAATATACTTTGTGAAAATGTTACCTAGTTTAATCCCATGAAACAGGTGGGCAACCATACCTCTCTATTTATTGGTGTCAACCTGTCAATGAATTTTGTTTTCTGCTCACTTTTGTTTGTTTTAGTTTGAGTTTTTACTTGGTTTAAGATTATTTAAGTTTTTAATTAAGAAGTAAGCGCTTTAATTCTTTAAGGTCATAGAGGGCTTGGTAAATGCCTCACCTATCTTTGTATCACTTGTACTTTGTGCAATGCCTGATACAGAAAAGAAACTCAACACATTTTCGTTGAGTAAATGGTACAATTAATGAATGGTTCAAATAATAAACAAGCATTTTATACCTTAGTTCAAGATTTTTATGAATTTGATAAAGTCCCATTTTAACTTTATAATTTTAATGAATATTTTGAAACTATGATAATATACTATAGAAAAGGTAATAATAATAGATTGCTATTCAAAATCATCAAATTATACTTATTTGAATGTTTTTAGGCAACCGATTTATGAATTTTACTGGGTTAATGTACACACTATTGGCATATGAATTTCACATTCAGATGTTCACCTACAAGCTTACATTTAACATTTGCATGTACAGTTCTGATTATGTAAAAAATGAACTGAATTTGGTAGTTCATAAGACTAAAAACAAAATAACTAGATCACTTAATATTTTCTACTCTTGTTTAAAAATAAAAATCTAAATTTTAAAAAGAAGGAAAAACAAAACTGAAAAGTAGTACAATAGATTTATATGAATAAACTAGACATTTCTCTTTTCCCATGTTGTCAAAATCATACTTGATAAAAGAGCACTGTAATATAATCAGTGGCAGCATTCAGATTCCTTTTTTTAAAAAGATTTAAAGTTATCAATGTATTTTAATTGGGCGCTGTGTTTATGAGGGTGACCTAAGACCAGCTGACAGACATCATGGAAGAGGGAAGAAATGAGTGCTCCCCTAGCCACTTCTCGGTGCTGATGATCTACAATGAATTATATTGATCCTCTTTTGATTTTTATTCCCCCTGAAAAAGAATACATGTGTTTTCACATTTACAAAAGAGCAACAAATTTTTAAAATTATATCTTATACTAGACTTCAGATATTGAAAAACTAATTTGTCACTGATAAATAAATCAAGTTCTGTTCTGTTGAGATAAACTTTCTATTTCCAAAGAGTAGGATCTCTTTCTTTCTCTTCCTTTCTCACTCTCTCTCTCACACTGTCTCTCAAGAAAATTCCATTAGTAAAGGCAAAAGGGAATCCCTTTTAGTTTTATTAATGTCACACCTGAATAATCATAGAGTCACTTTCTTAATTGTGGTATTTAATAAATATGCTTCTTTCCCCCAAAAGAGTCAATAATATAATAAAAAATGTTTATACAGAATTTAAATATATATAAAAGTTGCTTAAGAATAATTGAAAAATATATTACTTAAATACATATTACAAAAATGCTGATGCAATACAATTGGAACCTAATTTAATATAGTTATTGATTTGAAAAGCAATTTTCTATCAGGAACTGCCATTATTCAAAAACTAATTTTATGCCTTTAAGGAACTTCTCCTACCATTTTCTTTCCTAAGATGTTGATGGCTAGGAAACGCAGAAATGAACCGTCACTACTACTGAGAACGTATTTGTTCAAACAATGTTTTCTTACATCTGATAAAAGGCTGTAGCTGAAGAGATTTTTATTAACTTCAAAAAGTGTCACTTTTTCCTAACAAAGACACCAGAACCACCAATTAGTTCTTCCAAATACAGTCAGTATACTACGAGGGAGTTCTGTAAGTATGTAAGCAATGATGATGGCAAGGTAGTTAGGAAACCGACCTGGGAATACTTAGCAGGCAGGTTTCCCACAATGCAGGTTTAGAGTTTGGATAACAAGCCTGACAGGACAGCAGATCATGGTCTATAGATTATTTACTCAGCATGTGATCACTGGCTTTAGCAAAAGAGGGAAAAAAAGCAAGAGTTTGAAGTTTAGCTAAAGTTTAGAAGAGAAAGTGGGCCAAAGAGCTATTCCTGCTGTCAAAAAAGCAAAGCATGCTGCTAAAACTATAGCAGAGGCTTAGCATCTGAAAGGCTGGATGCAGGACCTGAAATCCTTTGAACAGCAAATGGCCCTGAGCACTATTCCACATATTTGCTTCCCCAGTGGAAAGTTTGGGAAAGATTCATATCAGGCATTTTTCCAACAATGCAATGTTTTTGCAAAGTCAAATCTAGTTGGCAAGCACGGCTATTTAGGAAAGGAATCTGAAGAACCCTACATGCTGTATACCCTAGAAATGCTGTTATCAACCACACAAGCAAAGGAGCAGGGAAATGATCCTCTTCCTGATCACAGCTTTTCAAAGAAAAAAGAGCTGAGGGAGGAACTCATTCTTTCAAAGGCCACTGTCAGTGAATCAAAAAAGAAAACTGTTGAAACACATCTAGTTCAAAAGAATTCATTCAGGTCATTTTCAAAACGCAGATCATGAGTTTGTAACAACGTTCAACAAAATTGTTTAGCACATCAATAAGCTGTTAATTAAACTTGAGAATTGAAAAGGCATTTTAAATTACATGGTCATCTCAAATATTAAATAATCACTGTTTAATCTGTTCTTGTTACAAATTATAATACCGAGGTTTAAATTATCCCTATTCGAACAAAGTAGAACCGAACGTCTCACGCAACAGTAATGCAGACGTTTGAAACGCCACGTATTCTTCAAACTTCTGTGTTTTTGAACTTTTCAACCATAGTCCCAATGCCATATTTTCATAATACAGAAGCATGGAAATATTCACTAAGTCACGGTAGTGGTGTGATTAAATGTTCATAGCATATATTTCCCCAGATTCCTTTGATGCTGCTGTTCTAAAGGTCATGGTAGTCTCCCAGATGTATAATGCTAGAATTGTCTGTATTCACTTCAGAAGCTAAAATGAAGCAAGACTTAAAATAAAAGAATAAAAGAACAAGAGGATAAAACATCAAAATTAAATAAATAAACTATGTCTAAGCGGATGATTGTTTAGGGGCTTCTAGTAGTCATTTTACATTTTTTTAACCAACTAAGTTGAAAATGACTACTTTATATTTACCAGCCAGAATAGAACTGCCGTTCTTAAGCACAAAGTAAAATGCACCAGATACATGCAGAGGGTGATTTACACCAGACAGACAGACACACACACACACACAAACACACACTTTAAAAATATCTCCGAATACTTCAGAAATATTAGGACCTGTCTTAAACAACATCTATAATGATGAGGAATAAGTATCAAAGGATAAGACCACATACATGAAACATCTCGTGTGCCCATGTACATGCAAACATTACTAAGTAAAATTATATTCACCAGACTCCCTTGCATTTATGTATGGTCATGTGACTATGTTTTGGCCAGTAACACATAAATAAAATTGTTACTTAGCAGTTTTCTTGACCCTTATGAAGAAGTAACTGATGCATATCCTTCTCCATCTGTTCCTCCACACTACCGCCTAGAACCATCCTCAACCATGCTGTCACATAAAGCTGAGAAACAAGACAGAGCTTCAGCCCTCAACAATGCGTTGTCCTATACTGATCACGGACCATGTACTTGGACTTTTACATACGAGAGAGAAATAAACTCCTACTTTGTGTTAAGCCACTTTTTTTAAAGGTTTTTCTGACATGTACAGCTGAATGTAATCTTAATACATAAGCATTTAAGCAAAGTTCAAGAGGTCGGACCACTGTTTCCAATTCCTCATGCACTCCTGTGATCTGTTTCGACATCCCTACTCATTTTCAGGTAACTTCCTTGTTCCTCCCATAGGACTATATGGCCCTGTCTGACTCACGGACTTTGGCCAATAGAATGAGAGCACGTAGAGGCAAGCCAAACAGAAATGAGTGCTTATTGAAGTAAGCCACTGAGATTTTAACTTTTTTGTTAGCAAAGTTTATATATACATGGTATATCAAGTTGAATAACTATAAAGAGTCGTAAGGAACAAAGCTCCGTAGACTAGTGTAAGCATGGTTTGAAAAATGAGGCATAACTATTTACCTTCGGTAAAGCAGTACCACCACGTGATAGTAATCAAAATTGCACATGTCACCATGAGCTAGAGAATAAAATCTTTTTTTGTGGAAAGACCCAAGATAATCACAAAGTCAAAAAATACGGACTCCATGATTGGCATATTAGTTTAAACACTTTGTTCATCCTTGAATTTCACCTCACAAGTTAGGCTAATTTCCCTCCTTTTATGCTTTTATAAAAACTGGTGCAAACCTCTGTCCTTGCTTTTTGTATGTTAGATGACCATTATTTTTAATAGGTCTCTGTCTGGTGAAAACATAAAAAGTCACCATTTAAAACAAAATTAGACAAATAGTGACTTCACCCATCAAACAAGGATGGTACGGAGAAAAGAAGGGATTGTAAATGGCACATCATGATCAGTCTATTAAAACGTGCAGTCCACAAATATAAGGTAGTAATAATACAGGCTCTCTGTGACTAACATATAGTCTTAAACCACAGGAAAACAGGGATCAAAAAAGTA
>CAUYRT010066170.1:0-23534 GCA_963574885.1 Lepilemur ruficaudatus
AGCTGATTTCCCAAAATATATTACCACTCAAGTTGACTTATCTTGTTACATTCAAAAACCTACTCTGTCAAAGTAGTCCATAGAGTACATACATAGTGCTCCAACTGTATCTACGTACAACCAACACTTCATTTTAAGTGTATCATTAAATGATTTTCAGTGAATTTACTGAGGTGTACAGTTAATCATATGAATCAGTTTTTGAGGAATTCCTTTCCCCTATAGAGACCCCTAATTCCGCACCCCAACTACTTTTCAAGCATATCCCACCCCTCCACAGTGACCCCCGATGTCACTCAGACTTGGGTCTACCCCCAGTCCCCAATTCCCCAGTGTTCGCTCCCACCCTTTGAGCACCATAGTGTTAATCAGTCAATACCAATTTGATGGTGAGTACAGTGGGACCCATTCTTCAGGTCTTGTGTCACCTCACTTCGAATAATGGGCTCAAGCTTAATCCAGGATAATACAAGAGGTGCTAACTCACTGTCATTTCTTAAAATTGAGTAATATTCCATTGTGAACATATACCAGATTTTGTTGTATTCTCAATGTTCAGTACCAGTGTCAATGTATGATGATCCTTTATTTGCAAGAATTATTATAAATAAAATGGTGTTAAGATATCCACTCCACTGAAAGTAAATGTAGCCAAGTAAACAACTTGAAATGCTTTATTACATCCTCTTTATGAAGAAAGCCTGACAGCTTGATATCTTCTTTCTTTCTTTCTCCGTCTCTCTCCTCTGCCACATCCAGTTGCCACCTCTCCAGCTGTGAGGGAAACCTAATTGGATCACAGAGGCATGGCTAGCTCACATTCCCATCCCATCCTTCTCACATCCTTTTTTGTTTTTCCTGATTGCTGTACATCAGAAATGGCAGCCAGTGTGGGACTAGTGCCCAGGAAGTACCATCCTGCAGGATAGCTGAGAGAGAGAGCAGGGAGAGGAGAGGACAGGGACACTTGCAAGGAGTTTGGAAGAGCTGAAGTCTGAGAAGTGGGGAGCAATCACTTGCTTCTCCCCCAACCACAGGCAACCCATTGGAAGCTTTCACCTGCTATAATATAAAGGGGAGGTTATTAGGATTACTTGCTGCACATTTCTGTGTCAAACTGTGGTCCAGGCAGAGGCTTTATGAGCTACTAAATCCACACCAAATACAAGTTTATCAAAATCAATAAGTGATTTTAAAAGTATGGGAATGATTTAATGAACAAATGGCACTACAACTTACATAACTTAGCAAACTCTTATAATTTATATTATATTATTTGTTTTATTTGTAGGAAAAAGAAAATTTGCCCAATAGATTTTAAAACTGTGTATAGATGTATATGTTAATTATTTTTTCATACTGATTGTTTAACGGTTTAAATGTCACCCTGGGGTTTTCTTTGATGTTAAAACATTGACATAATTGTTAGGATTCAAATGTTAAATAAGAGGAGTAATTGCTTACCACCATCAACCACTATTGTCTAAGTATAAATTAAGCTCTTTGCATTATCCAGGCATTTAACAAGGGCCTAAGGGAATCAGACTAGAATGAACACACTGTGATTATGGTAGGCCTAAGGGGTGGGGATGCTGTGGAGCCTGGGATTCTGCACCAATGGCCGCTGGGGACCAAGCGAGCAGAAAGGCCCCATGTAGACCTGCAGAGCAGGAAGGCACAGGGCAGAGGGAAAAGAGGTGTCAAGGAAGGTGCAATTGAAGATCAAAGCCTCACCAGACCTCTCTTCCTTGTCTGAAGATGAATTTTCTTTCTGCTCAGTTATATGCTCTAAGTATGTGGCCCCTGTTCAAAAATATTCTATCTAGGGAAGGGAGGGTGGGGCTGATAGTGGGATTGGCAGTTTGTTGGGCTTTGTGCCAGGCTTCTGTTGCAGAAGACAGCTAATCCTGCTCACAGAGAATGCAAAGTAGTGAGACTCTTGTTAGACAAATAGTCTCACAAAAGAATGTGTGTGTGTGTGTGCGTGCACATTTGTGTGTATAGAGACATAGCTAGATAGCTAGAAGGAGAGAGATGGGGCAGGCGGGGGGAGATGATTCTAACTGTGATACAGCCTGTGGAAAGAAAGTACAGTGCAGAGTTTGTACTAAGAAGACTTGATCTGGTCTAGGGGGACAAAACCTGCCAGTGAATGGTTCTCACACCTTCCTGTCTCAGCTGTAACCGTGCCGTCACTCTGCATCTGACCTTCACTTGCACCCCAACCCCCATTAGAAGAAGTACACTTCATTGCCTCATTCTCCCTAGAACTTTAAAGCTATCCTTAATATTCTGTATCACAGTTGAATTAAGCATATAAAGTGCTGAGTAACAGTAGCAATTGTTTGATAAAGGAATCAATTTTAAAGGCAACAAGATAAGAACAAAATTTAAGAGAGTCAAAATATTCAATAACTCTGCATTCTCAGTGACTGAATATACAAACAAACAACAGTCACTGTACAAAAATAGAACTCTGACCTACGATCTGAAGCAAGCAGCTCGGGAAACCAATCCATTTTCCACCATAACCAGCCCAGGAAGCCAGCTTTTTCTCTTTAAATCAGACACGTAAGAAGTCAGACCACTATCTTTGTAATAATACAGAAAGCCAAATAATAACCCCTGTAACAATTGGCTGAAGATGGCCAGAATTTAGTTAATAATTGACTGCTTCTCCAATTTTTGTCCCCGCTTCCAACTTTGGATCAACCAGAAAGAGCCAATATACACTGCTAACCAACACATAGGATGCTCTCCTCTACTTAGCGAGGGCAGCTCCCACATGCCAACCGCCTCCAGGAGGGCTCACCTGAAGCCTTTCCTTATTTCCACTATAAAGATATCCCAACCCTCTGCCTGCCTTTAACTCTCTGAGAAAGTGCAAGCGATGGTGGCTGACTTTTTTTTAATAGTAAGCTCTAAATAAATAGACTTTATTTGCTATCATTTGGTTGCTCTTTTTTTTTTTATTTTCACAAATTGTTTTAGACAAAAGGGCAATGTGTATAAACATTCAGAAAAGACACAATCTTTGTTATCTAACACACACACACACACACACACACACACACACACACATATATATATAAGATAAAATAAAAACTTAAGCTTTTTCTATAAAGTGTCCACAAATTAGTTTTCGGACGTCTGGTCTTTTGCAGGGCTGATAGAGGTTGCATTGCTGGACACGGACAGAATCCTGCTGTAACACCCTATGCTTCCATGTATCTGAAGCTATTATGTACCATTGATATAATTCCAAACTCCTACATAGTTTGCTACCTGAATGATATATGTTTTGCCATAATAAAAAGCTGGAATGTGCTCACTTGTCCTTGAGAATGTGACAGTGACTTTCCCCTTACCTTAGGAATGGTTGTCAAACTTTATCAGACTCCATATGAGACTAACCTCAACTACTGAATTTCAAATTACATATAAACCTGAGAGTTTGACAGACTCTTCGAGAGCTTAGGCTATAGCAGGGTACACTCTACTGGCTGCATCTCCAAAGACCCGACAGCTTATGCTGTGACAGGGCTCCACCCTGTTAGCCTTGGTACTAATCTGAGAAGCCTGGCCTGGCTGATACCGGCATCGCTCTCTATCTCTGAGGGACCTTACCCATCATTGTCAAGGATCTCCATTGTGTTGTACGCCATCTCTTCCAGGACACTGCTTGCGTAGGAGAAAGAAACGACACTTTATTCCCTAAAGGCCTACTTCCATCCTAATTTAGAAGGATAGAATTGCATCCTAATAATTCCATCCTTTAATTATTTTTGACTCATTCGCTATGTGGTTAATAAGCCTCATGAGCTGTGGAGTGTATTTCCTGTGAGATTTGTTCACCTTATTTTCCCCCTTTTAAAGCATTTTGGATTTAATGACAAAGGTTATCTTTGTATGGCAATAAGCTGCGTGATTTGTGAAATCATACTTTGATCATCTCCTGATTTTACCCATGCACAGCAGAAAGCATGGCTGGTATTGTAGGAGTGACACCGTGTGCACACCTCACCCCACATGCAGGAGAACAGTGCTGATGCTCCTCTCGTCCCACGCACTCCATGATGTTCACTCACTGCCACTCACTCCTGCACACATTCCTCTTGGGGTGTAATGAGAGTGTGCCAACAATTGCGGGCGAGGGATAATGGAAACAAAGTTTACCTTCTTGTATCCATGGCTCCAGGTTCTTGGGGTAGGAAGAACCCCTGAATTGAGATTTAATAGTGCAGAATGCAGTTCTACTGATAAATTAGCTTTTCAATTTAAATAATTTTTCTGGCTCTTTTTGGTGAAAATTTCCCAAAACTGTCCCAATCGCAAGTCTTGGGAGACTACTTGCATATACCCAAAAGACTCCCCAAGTTCGGCTTTGATCCAGAGTTCAAAGGAGTCTTGGATCGTGCTTCGTTTGGTTGAGATGATAATTTCAGAAAAGTCCAGAACATGGAAATTCAAGACAATTTAAAGACTGAAAGAGATGACAAGTTTTACTCCATGACAGAATGAGAGGAGAAGGTCACAGGTAAGTGGTTGAGATGGTTCAGATGAGCTGTCATCAAGTCCTACAAGCCCATAGAGACCAGAGTGGAATTCAGGCCTCTGACAAGAAAGAGTGTTACAGACTCCTGACAAGAGGAAACTTGTGGGTCTGAAGTATTTAGCTTTTGGAATAAATGTAAAAGTGGTATATGAAAAAATGAATTCCCTTATGTAGAAATAAATTGTGCTCATCTGGAGTAAGTAGCTGAAATATGGCTTTTGAATTGTGCCTGCAGTGCTCACTAGCTCACTGGCCTTGAAAGAATTAAATGATTTTTACTGAATTTAAAAAAATAATTGTTGGATATACTAGAAAAACAGAGACTGAGAAGTTAGACCTAATTTGTTCAGTGTGAGATTGGACATCCAATACCACCTTATTTAAAATCTCCTTACCTATGTTTTGTTATTTGCAGATGAAAGGCAGTGTGTTTCAGAGTAGGTGAGGAGTAGTGGCAAGGTAGGTCAGCCACAGGTACGAGGTGTAGCACACTCAAGGCACGTAAGAACAGACAGGTAAGAATAGACAGTGATTGTTATTTATATGATGGTGAATGACTATTATTGTTCAGGTCACTTATGGATCCAAATCTAGTATTCAATGTTACCTCATTGGGGATATCTTGAGTTTATAATGTGTAAAAAGAAATAATCTATATTATTCTATAGCTATACAGAATATAGCTAATACTTGTTAGGAAAACATTATTCAACATTAGTTTGAGGAATAGCAGAGCTGAAGTTTTTCTAAATGTGGGAAGAAAAATAAATTTACTTAAATAATAATGTCTACATCTATAGTGCATCTGTATCTATGTTATTAACTATAGAACGTTATTAGGATGCCAGGGAAAGCTAGGTTGAGAACTCTTAAGGGACTATTATCTATCTGGGCATTCCTCCATTCTAGAGGCCTAGAACCTTCACAAAAGAAACAGGTTTCTATTTTCTTAATATAGTCAAGAATATATAGATTAATTATCAGCCTTTCAACAGGCTCCACTCTTTCAACAGTTTTTAATTAATGATTATACTTAAAATTCCAATATTTATGGCTCCTTTTAACAGTTTCATCAGCAAAATTGTTCATAGATGATCACTCAGTTGTCAGGAATAAAGAGAATTGCATTATTGTCTTTATAGCTTATAAATAATAAAAATAATAGAATTACATATTTACAATCTTATCACAGATTCTCTGTATGCAGTGCTTATTATTTGCAATTTAGCTTAAGGAGCGGGAGAAGGCATAACTTGAAAATATCCTCTCCTTCATTATTCTGAAACTCTGTTCTAGGGGTTCCTCTCCGTGTCCTGTCCCCTTTTGATAATCATTGTCATAACAGACTCACTGGCAGTTGTGCTCATGTGGCACATATCCTGCCTTAGGATTAAACATATCCTGCCTTAGATTTATTTTTATGTGTGGCACTCCTTGTACTAGATTGTAATTCCCTTGAGGTGTCTTTGAGAATTAGAGCAATATTTTCCCAGTTGTTTCCAGGAGTGGATATAAATAATAAATAAGAACATAAAGTGATTAAAATACGCCTTATACTAGGCATTAAAGGGATGCTTTTTAAAAAATACTCCCTTCTCTTTTTCCATGCTGACAGAATGAATGAATTAGGCAGAAGTAAACTGACCAAGGCCACTGAGTGATAGTAAACTGGAAAGGTCTATGGGAAGCTGAACACTTTTTTCTCATAAATGAACAGAGCCTATTAAATATGACAAAGTCATTTCCAAACCCATTTATAAAACTCCCAAGAGGTGAAGTTGCAGCACATCCATTTTCATTTCTAATATGAGGCACGTCTTCTCAACAGCACTCTAGTAACCCAATATGTGACGTTAGCACATTTTATCCTCAGTGTGGCAGAAAACATCACTGTCAAGCCCTAAAGAGTCATGAACTTCTCAGCTGAGTGGAAGAACCTCATAGAATACCTCTGACAATAGTTTATGCCTCTTGTTATTATTTACCTGAGAATTATTAGGATGTGTAGAGTTGATTACTTCATATTATTTTAGGACCGAACTACTCTATAAATAGCTAAAATGATACCAAAGGTACTGAAGAAATGCATTATATGTTATGAATATTTGATATAAAAGTTATAAAATACATGGTTATTTGGAACTAGAATTACTAGATGTTCAAAAGTGGAAGAATTTGTTGGAATGATTCAGTCTAATCCTAATGTATGTTGGATGAGGAAAACCAGGTTAAATTGCTGATGGACTAAGGCAGTTATTTATTCATGGTTTTATCATGGCCTCTGCTCTGCCACAAGGCAGGGTACAGGGAGGAATTGGATGCATTCTCTTAAATGGAAATGAGAACAGAGCTTTGATTTAGAGACACAAATTTCTGAGCTGTAGAACACATCAGTAATGTATTATTACTTTAGTGCATTGTGTAATGAGCTATGTTGCTGCTGTGGTGTTTGTTGTTGAAAATTTTACTTGTGAAGGGCAGAGGGCACCTTCAGCAGAGGCAGAGTGCCCTCGGATAAAAAGAAAAAAAAAGAAAAGAAAATGCACACACAAAAAGAAAAAGTCTACTTGTGAACTTGGATCCACATACAAATTAAAACAGCAAGTAGAATTTTCACAAAAATGAAGATTCTATGACGCCTTTATGTAATAAAGTCTATTATGTCTGTAAATATATAAAGGATACGTAGGACGGTAGACCTGGTCTTTAGGAAACTATAGCAACAGGGACACAAAGGTTGGCTAGGAGCACATGAGGACAGAGCTCAATTTATGAGCCATGGGTGAGTGACAGAGCCATGTGATTGGCAGTGCAGTTCACTGGCTGGCTGCTTCCACCAACAGACCTGAGTGGACTAACCCATTTCTACTTTGGCTAACAATTAGTGTGTCTGGCACTCCTGCTGTCCCATCCGATCCAGCAGTAGATGTGCTGGCATCACTTAATGTGATTTCATTCACAGGAGAGGGCGAGTGTAAAATGAGAATAAAATCAAGGACAATGCCTAAAAGCACGTAAACACTTAAGGGGTGGAAGGGAAAGAGCTTCAAGTAATCAGAAATTTTCTGATGATCAGTCTTACTCTGTCACTACGGTGCCATGTTTGTTAAAGTACACGAGGAATGAGAATCAGTATTTATAAAGTACTTTATGTTTTTGTGGTTGTAAACACTGGTTTTATTTATGGAAATTGACTTGAATCATATATTTGGTATGCCCTACACTGCATTGCACAAATCTTTGCGTTTTTATTAATAGTAAATGCTTGATGATTGATTAATTCTAACTTTTTCTCTTTACTATGAGTGATTTAAAAAAAAGTTTTATAGAAAGATCAAGTTAGTTACAATAGCAGAGCTTTGCATCCTTGGAGGAATTGTAGCTTGTTGAAAAATCTTAATGATTTTAGGAAAAGTCACTTCAAGCTTCCTATAAATTGACATACTTGACAATAAAGTACATATAATCCTTACAACTTACCCAATTATGAATCTCTGAAGATGGACAGAGGCAATGTTCAATGATCCCAATTAACTAGTGAAGTTTACTGCTGATATTTTTAATTCTTTGAGAAAAATAAATCTGCCACTATTCAACACATGCATCCAGAGATACAACTATAATTTTAAATTTCATTCAAGACTGGATTCAGTCTTTCATGGCTGAGGAGACAATGCTATGAAAAGTCAGGTAATACACAAAGGTCATGAGCATCTCACATGAACCATGAAAATCAACTTGTAACTCTGACCTCTGGTGACTCAAGATAGGTCAGATGGATATTAAGCAGAAAATTGGAAAGGTGTCTCTTTTTAAATCAAGTTGTCTTTATTCCATTACTTGAATGTATTTAAATTTATTTATTATTTATTTAAGTAATTTATAATATTACTTAATTTTTTTCCAGAAGGAGAGAGAGATTCAAAATTTTCAGATTATGGAATTTGATTTTAGATTAACCTGGGCTCTAATACAGGTTATGACCTAAGAGCATTAAAACTCTATGCCTATTATTTGTACTCTCTATATATTGACTTATTTACCTGGTCAATCGGAAAGAATAATAGCATCTAATATTAAGGACTTCTGCAAAGATTAGAGATTATGAATACTTAATATTTATTAAGGAAATCAGCACATGATAAGAATATGGTAAATGGTCATACTGCTGTTGTAGGGGGGGTTTTTTGTCTATTTTTATTGTCTTTATTGCGCTGATTTATCAATTAGACATAGTAATGCCCAGCAATGGTGATGGGAGTGAGAGTGAGAGATGGGGGTGGGGGTTGGGCCTGTTATTATTGGAACTACAAAAATAAGCTATTCAATCTAAACAGTGATGAGTGCTGAGCTTGCCAGCATACTTTTTCTTTTTATAGACTTTACAAAAATACAGTGGTCAGATGCTTTCTATCACAATAGTTAAAAGCACAGCTTTTGTGCCAAACAGACATAGACTTGCCCAGCTCTACCATCTACTGTTGTGGTAGAGTGTATTTGGAAAAAAAAATATCACTATAATGTAAAACTGGAGAAATAGGAATAGATAAGTGTATTGTATCAATGTCAATATCTTAGTTGTGATATTATATTATTGTTTTGAAGTTGATACTATTTGGGAAAACTGGGTAAAGGATATATATCCCTGTATTATCTCTTACAACTACATGGAAATCTACAATTATCTCAATTAAAAAACTCAATGAAAAATGTTTAAAACACTATTTCTGGCCTTATATGTTCTTTCAGAAATTTATCTCTCCTCACCAAGAGGAAGAGTCTTTTTTCTCTGTCCTGGAAACAGCTTAGTGGTTGACATTTAGGAATCCTGAAGAAAGGTGAATAGCTCTATACCATAATAATAGCTATAAAAATGTGCAACCTTTACTGAATACTTGTGCCAAAAACTACTTAAAGTGCTTTGTAGGCATTCACTTGTTTAATTTGCAAAAAAAAAAAAAAAAAAAAAAAAGAAAGAAAAAAGAAAGAAAAAAACCCACTATAAGTAGTAATATTAGTATCTCTAGTTTAGATAGCTGAGGTCTAGAGAGTGTAGGTAGTGGCCAAAAGTCCCATAGCTAGAAATTTTTCTTCCATAGTGGATATGTTGTCAATATATCTGGGTAGAGTTATATCCAGATGATATACCCAGAGTTATACCTTGATGAGCCAGTCCCTGATGAGTTTCATTTGAAAGACTAATCAACTCAGGTTTTGTGGAGCAATTTATTCCTGAATTTATCTTTAAAGACTTTTATATAAGGAATTGTAGAATTTCGGCTATATAAATGTCAACTTACTGTGTATCCATGAGTTCTCAAACAGCCATGCATACACGCCCAGAGGATGTGACACGCCATCGTGTGTCATCAGTTAAATCAAGCAGAAATTCTTGAGAGTCAGATATGCTGCAGGTCCCGTGCCAACTACACACAGGGGAAGCAGCTGGACCACGCAGGCAAGAGATGTCTCCTGAGCCCAGCTACCTTGATTTGACACAACACCCTGCCCCTTTCTAGCTGTGTGGCCCATTTAGTTCTTCAACTGATGCAATGTATATGCAATTTCAGTGCAGTGCCTGGATGTATAGTCAACACTAACAAACTCAGCTATTTTTAGAAATTTAAATAAGACCCAGTGTCATCCTCAATGAGTTCCCTGTCAGGCAGGAAAAATCTGAGCTTTATACAGTGACACAGTCATGCACTGCTCCATCCCCATTCAAGAGGACTTGTTGTCTAGCTGCATCCAGTAGAAGGCCCAGCAACCTCCAGCTGTCAGCTCATTTAAGGTCTGCCTCAGCTGCAGAGTGCTTCCTGGGCCATAGTCATGCCCTTCCTAGGACAGCCAGCATTCAGGGACAGATTGATCAAGGGGATCAAGACCCTGACAGTGGGGCCAATGAAAGATAACTCTGAATAAGCAATCCTTGATCCAGAGCTCCTCACTGTTCATGGGGGTGGCATTATAATATCACAGCTTCTTTAGTCCAAACCTGCTCCTACC
This sequence comes from Lepilemur ruficaudatus, assembly GCA_963574885.1. NCBI lineage: Eukaryota > Metazoa > Chordata > Mammalia > Primates > Lepilemuridae > Lepilemur > Lepilemur ruficaudatus. Next base: position 10,562 of record CAUYRT010066170.1, read on the forward strand.
CCATTTCTTTCATATGATTTTATTTCTAATAATTACCTTACACCCTGACTTCTTGTCATCATATGCTTTTTGAGAACCCACCAAGAAATATCCAGCTTGCAATCTATTGGGAAAATATGCTCAAAGAAAAACTAGAGGGAAATTAACATTTGCGGAATCTCTAAGATGTCACTGGTTCAGTGTTTTATTCAGTTTATGGAAATCAGTTTCTACATCTCTCACCAGTGTGAAGGTAGGAGCTCTTAGAAGTTTAGTAGCCTGATAGAATACAAAGCTGGTTTGTTGCAGTTGTTGCAGGAGCAAGGCAAATTCAAACTAGCTAGCTCCAAAGTTTTTGTTCTTTCTGCTACACAAAATTGCTTACTGGTTTTAAATCTTTGTTTAAAACTATAGCAAATAAGTTCAATTGGAGTATGTCATTCATAGTTTACACAGTTTGTTCCTACACAGACTTTCTCCTGTCACTTTTACCTAATTTCAGGTTTCAACTCTCATTATCTGTCTCAGACCCTTCTCTCAGTCATTCTCTGGTTTCATATTTCCAACATCTACTGGGAAATCTGGACTTCAGATTGTGTTTCCAAAATCTTCCGGGAAATCTGGTCTTCAGATTGCATATCCAAAATCTGCGTTGGATGCCTGGTCAATGGATAAGGCAAAGTTAGACTTTTGAACATAAAACTCACTGTTTCCCTCTTCGTCTCTACACCCACTTTCATTTTCCCAGAGCCCGTTCATGTCACCACCAGTCACAAAGCCTTGAAAGGACGACTTCTCAGGAAAACAACACTCAATGCTACAAAATTTGAGCCACTGTCTTCATCGTGTTCCCATGACCCCTAGCCCATTCAGTTCCTGACTACGTCTCACCTAAGTCTGTGTGATCACCTTATGGTCAGCCACTTTTCTGGTTCATCGTACACACTTGTATCAGAATATTTGTTTTGGAGTCCAGCTTTCGTCTGGTTCTTTTTAAGACACCCTCAGGGTGTCAGTATTGGACCTCTGTCATAGTTTAGAGTCTTAATATTCCCCTAGAGTACTCCAGGCAGGGTAAAGACCAAACAACAGGTAGCAAATTCACAACCTGTTGGTCAGATCTGTCCAGAGGGTATCTCAAATGCGCTTTATAAAAATTGAAACCTTTAATAAGTCACAAATCTCATGCAGAAATTCAGATTTCTGGTTTCTGTTTTGAAGTACTGAAAAGAATAATGACATCAGGCCCATATTCTCAGTGTCCTCATTGAGTTGGGACTGCAGGGTGGTCTCTCCCTTAACAGGGGCCGTGACTCTCCAGTTCACATGGTTCTGGTTAGCCACAGAGTACATGTGCACACACGCACACACATGTCCAGATTCACCCCCTCCCTTACTTCTTTTGCCCTGGAGAATAGGAGTTTTGATCACTTCCTCAAATGTGTTACTTGATAGTCAATTGCTGCTGTCACAATCTGGCCACAACCAGATTTATCGCTTATGTTTGATACAATCTAGTACACATGCATATTAAAGAATGCATAGACCCACACACATATGCATATGGCATATATGTCCATTGTAAAGAAGAAGAAAATGACTAGCAAACAGATATATGCTCACCACCCTCAATGACAAGAAATTTATCCAAACTTCTGAAGTCTGACTTCTTGTGCATCTGCAATTTTCAAATCCCCCTGCTTGCCCCGTAAAATCATCTTGGACTTTGTATTAATTATCACCCCAAACTACTATTTAGATTTTCCTGTTTTTCATGGAATAACACTGTTTATTATATTTTATAACCTGCTTTTTCCTCACTCAATATTATGGCCCTGTGATTTATATATGTTGGCACATGTAGCTTAGTAACTTCCTTTTTCATGGCTTTATAGTATTACACCATAAATTATTCATTAATTCTAATGTTGATGGCATTTTGGATAGTCTCTAACTTTTAAAAGAATTAGAAACAATGCTACTACAAATATATCTGGACACAATCCCCGTGTATGAATGCAAGACTTTCTCTAAGGTACAGAAATGTAGTAAAATGCTGCCATGGGGCACATGCACATTCACTTACAAGGTCACACCAAACTATTCATATGATCAAGTTTGATTTTATTCTGTGTGAATCTTCTGTGTCTGGATTTCTAGAACTATTCTGCAGAAAAGGATAGTTTCTATTGGCAACTGAATCCATCCTATGAGCCCCCAATTCCTGAGTTTGGAAACCTCAGAGTTGGTTACCTTTACTGATTATCGTTCCAAGGGGAAGCACCTCCACAGTGGTGCCGCTCCAGAATTTAACCTCAAGGCAAAATCATTCGCTGCTCTTTGCTAATCCAAGTCAGCTTCTTACGCCACACTTCCAGCCTCTGTGACTTTAGCTTTCGCCATTTCCATCTTGGTCCTTGGTATCCCCATCCTGGATCTAGATGCCTAAGATCCAGCACCCCCAGTTCCAGATGCTATAAACCCCAACCATTGTATGCCTACGGGGCCAACTTTCGTTTGTCCACTTGTTTGCTTGTTTGTGCTTGGGATGGTCCCCGTAGAACTCTCATAATTTACATGAGTCCAGTAGTTTCTTAAGAGTGTGTTGTATCTGGGTTTTGTTGTTGTGAAGCAGGATATTTTCCTCAGAGTCTCCAGTCACAAATCCACCATAATTGAAGGTTGGCTGTTAGTACTTTTATGTTTATGTCCACGAGTAAGCTTGTATTACATTTTTTTCTTTCTCACACTGTCCTTTTCCAGTTTGGTATCAAGATTATAATAAAGCTAGTAAAATGAACTGGAAGTGACTCTATTAAAAAGAAGAGGTGGGATTGGAATCATTTCTTTCTTGAATATTTAGCAAAGATTTTCTACTAGTGCTGTGTACTATTGTTTAGAATCTTTTAGGTTTTCTATTTCTTCTTGAATCAGATTTATTCTTTCTCTAGGAATTTGTCTTTTTCACCTAAGATTTCAAATTTATTAGTATAAAGACCATTACACTAAATAAATATTATGAGCATTGTCATTGTGTCGGATCCTATCTATGTGCTTGAGCTATAAGACTCCCTCATTCATGACTCACGTAATCCAGTGGTCACTAAAACAGTAACAAGTACCTCAGTTTACCAAAAATAAAGCTGAAGACACGCACGAATAGGTGACCTTTGGTCTACACCTTGCATTTGGTTTTATAATTTCCCATCTCTTTACTAACAACAGCATCTTGCAACCTGTTAGTTCTTGCATATCTCAGGGAGGCTCAGTCGTCACCCAGCCAGTTGCCTGTCATTTATCTGTCTTGTTCAGCAGCCACATGTTCACTGTGTACTGGCATTTCATGGAGATTCAGTGGCTTTTCCGTAAGAGATCATATAACCATGGGAAGGAGTTTTACACATTTTTTGCTCTCTTTGATAATATCTTCCTGAATACCAGTATTTTTGCAGTTTATCAGTTAGTTGAATCATTTTCTATGATTACTAATCATAATAACTATGGATTTCTTAAAGTGTGAACTTAGTGACTATGAACTCTTCTTTTATATTTACTTATTGCTCATTGTTCATGGAATGCATTAATTAATATTGTCCAGGAAAAAAATTTAAATAAGGTTTACACTATAATACAGACTTAGGTTTAAATATCAGCCCTTTTATTCACAAGAAGGGCCAAGTTTCATGTTTTTCATCAGTAAGATATAAAACACATTTATTTTGCTTATCATTATTTTGTTTACACATTTACAAATGCTTATGACATTTATTCTGCTATAAAAGCACAGTCCTGGACTTCCAAAATGCATGGTTATTTATATAGTAAATGCAAAAGGAGGACCTCAATAAATGCTTCATATTATTTCAAGGAAATCCTCAGACTCTTTTTCTTTCCCTGCTCCTGCTTCCTTGACTTCACATCCTCACTGGCTCTTTGAAACTCTTACATTCTACGGTGGCAACTAGAGAAAAGGAACATTAGTCCATGACATACTGAGGCCTGAGTACTGAGGAATGGCAGGAAATAAAGGGCCCTCAGACGCTGAATAATCTTGTTCTTTTTGGCAGATATGATTATAACCTATGCTTCTAGCAGATTCCAATTTTGTGTTCCTGATTTTTAGAAGTGAACTTATACTATCAAATTTGATTATTTTATAGCTCTTAAAAATGTTTATGAAAAAATAAATTTTATTACAAAAGTGAAAATACATTTAAAAATATTATTTCAAATTTATTTGCAATGCCGAGAGCTTGGAATAAAAAATAAATCCATTTATTTCTACCAATATTAAGCTTGAACTTATATGAATCCAGACTCTTCAGATTGGTTCTAAATTAGCAATAAATAAGAATAGGCAGATGACCCAGGAAATGTTCTGACATTATCTCCAATAATCCTTGTATTATAAACATATTATCTACAGATTGATAAATAATAGATCATGTCCTTCCCATAATAGCTTCATACACATCCTTCGTATGCTTTCAGAAGAATTCGGGGTTAAACAAGTGCATATTTTTTTTCAGCTGCAACTCAGAAAGAATGTCTGTTCCTTCTCTGAGTACTTAGATAATGGAGTAAACTAATCCAGAAACATGACTCATAATTGTCAAAATACTTTAAATAAAAGTGGGTCAGACAAATTTTTATTCAAAGGTCAATAGGCTATATGTGATATGGGGCTGACTCTTTCATCTACAAATAAGAGCCTATTGACTCAATGTTTTGTTTGAAGAAGCACATTAAGTTCATTTTTCTGCCAATGCCAAGTATAAATCCCACTGGTGCAGCTCATCTTTATGACGTGCCTGGCTCAGTCTCAGTGTGAATCTCAGACGATGGGCTTCAGAAAATCACACCTGTGGGAATAACATTAAACAGTGGTGGTCGGAGTCTTACATATACTCAGAACTAACTTTGTACCATCAATTGTACTTGTAATTTTATAAACACTTATTTAATTTTCTTCACAATCCAAACAAGGTACTGACACTATTTTATAACTGAAGAAAACTCAAGTTTACAGAAGTTAATTTATGAAACATCAAACAGCCAGTAAAGGTTAGAGCTAAGAGTCACCTCCAGGCCTGTGATTCCAGAGTCCATATTGTTTGTGACTACCCTGCATGGCCACACTTCCATCTCTTTACCATTTTTTCCTAATGCCTAATAACCACATTTTAGGAGCTCTAACAGAAATAGTGCATGTGTATGTGTGTGTATGTGTTTATTGGAGACAGTGGAGAAAAAGGTAAGAAAATAGTAGCTAAGCTCTAAAGGTGGCACTGAGGAAAGGAATTTGGGAAGGATTCAGACGTAAGTTGTATTTCTACATCTACCTGACTTATCTTGTTGAGGAAGCTTGCAAAAATGGTTTTCTCCTGCTCTCAGTTCCTTTATCATGCAGAGCAAAGAGTTAACAATCTCTCTCCTACACTTCCCACAGGGTTTTGGGTCAAATAAATGAGACTAGGATCCATGTTTCAGACTCAACAAATGTAAAATCACCAGCAAGGTGAACCCAGGGCACAAGCTGTACGTTCCCTAACTATGTTTGATCCGGGGGCCACTGTTGTTTATCTGATTGTTCAGTTCTTCCAATCAACATTTTTGTTTTGAGTGCCAGACGAAAATCATAAATGATCCTGTCCTCATGTGAGTTACAATCTAGTAATCTCCAAGAGAATAGTTAAATAATCATATGCTTAAATGGAAAATACAAATGGAAACAAGTCCTATAAAAAAGAGGGTGCAATACCTTGAGAACATGTAAAATACCTATTCTAGTCTGGGGGCATGAGGAAAGATTTCAAGAGAAAGTGGAGATTAAGCTATTATAAGCATTTGGAAATTTTTATAAAAGTGTTTTATGAATGATGAGGCCAGAACATTTCCATTTCAAAGTATCTTTCTGGCTCCAGTTTGGAGAACAAATTGGAGTTCAGGATGAACAAAATTGGATAGAGTTTGGTCATCTTTATAATTGGAAGCTCTACTTCATCCAAAATACACTGTTATTACAATAGTGTGCAATTGTAATATTTAATAGAATGAGTTGCTATATTCTTAGCTAGTTTTCTTTATGGATTCAATATCTGAAGAATAAGCTTGTTTGATTTCACTCTGCTCATGGTACTTTTAAATATCTTCAGAAAAATGGAGTAATCTTTTTCCATCACTATTTTGATCTAGAGTAGCCCTAAAAGGATTTTTCACCTCTGTTCTATGAACAACAGAAGTAGATAGAAGGCTCACTTTCTCCCATGTGTGAAACCCTAGGGTCTCTAGGAAGGAAACTGCATGACTGGTAGTTTTCTTTCCGGAGAACTGCCCATCCCCAATTCTGCATTACAGCTCTTCTTTCTTCTATGCCAACACACCATTGTTGCCTAATAAGAAATGACGAAAAAGCATGCTTATCTGCATGTAAACATACTTTGATGCTTAGGGTAGATTTCAGAGAACATGTTTTCTTAAAATGTTGTCATGCTGAAAGTATTCCAGATGTCTGCCTTGGTGAACAGAAAGCAGAAGTGAACATGGTCAAGGTATTAGCTGCCCAAGAACATGAAGACTGAGAACATGTGTGTTGAATGCAGGATGGGGAAAGCATCTTCAGAGATTAAGGCCCACACCTACATTCTTAATCTGGCAGGGGACATCTGTGTATAACCTCTCAGTTCTAGCTACCTTGTCATTTGTGTACATCTTGTTCTGTTTCACTGAGACCAAGTTGAGGTTCTATCAGTTGAGTTCCACTCTTTCTGTATGGTAGACTGAAGCCTAGATAATCCAGAATAATAATTATATTTTACCAAGGTTATTGAGTAAATACACAGAAAATGTACATTCACAAGCCAGGTTGGTTTAACCAAATATGGTGCTCAATGGAGATACAGATTTTGCAGCCCAGTTGCTCACAGAATCCTATATGCACTGTCATCTGAGAATTAACTGTTACATTTGTAGTTTAGACTTAATTTCCTACAGTGTCTTGCATAGTTTTAAAGACATTAAAGTCATGGTACATACTAGCTGAATAAGCTGGTGAATAAATAAACAACATAAGATAAAATATGCCTTTGCTAAATATATAATCTAATGAAATGGCCTGATACATGAAAAAGAATTTTTAAATTTGCCACATGGAGGAAAATTGAGAACTTAGAACTTGAAACACATTCAATAGTCACAGGAATGATAGGCTGTCTATCATGGTTCAAACAACGAGGTGACTTTTTGCCTCATTTTGAAAACCAGTTCCTGTGTTTCTTTCATTTGGTGCCACTCACTGAACTAAGTGCACAGATCATGTTAAAAAATGGAAAACCAAATCAAGCAGTCATTTGTCTGCCAAGTACTGAAAGTATTGTTTGGCTGTTTATTTGTCTCGCAAAATTGACTACTTCAAAAGTTGACAAATTTTTCTTAAAGGACCATACATTCATATCTTAGGTTTTGAGAGCCATATTGTCTCTGTCACCACTACTCAACTCTCCTGTGTGTGAAAACAGCTGTGGACAGTATGCAAATGAATAAATATAGTTGTGTTCCAATAAATCTTTATTTCCAAAAACAAGCTATGATCCCCCAGGCCATGGGTTGCTGACCTCTGGACTAGTTCAATTGTAATAAAATAGATCTATATAATGTTTAATTTGTGCTTATTATGTTATCTGAAAAAAGTAAGACACACTTTTATCTCTAAAAGCAGATTAAATAATACTATCTAGACTAGATGAAATGACAGCTCAAGAGAACCCATACTAGAGCTTCAATCCTGGTAGGACAATAATAAAGGATGCTACCTGGTGTAGACAGGAGTTGGAGAAGTCAGAACATCTGCAAGTGCTTTGAGTCAGCCTGAGAAAAATGTATTTAAAATGTCAAGTCTAATAATTAAAATTAGAGTCACAAGTCACCAAAATGTCTTGAGACAGGTGTATTGTCAAACAAATACCAAAACAAGGAGATGAGGATGAAGTGAAATGGGTTTGGAGCTACTACCATGCCCAGTTCTTTGTTGCCCATCTTGTATTTTTAACCTATGGACACAGATTTTAGGAAGACAGATGTAAAAATAGGAGCAAGTTTATTTTAGATGAAGGATTCACAGTTACTTTCTGTTTCCACCAGTCTTTGCTTGTTTACCTAACAGAATATGCCACAGAAGTATCCCAGGACACAATCTCTACCATCAAGATATTTGAAGTCCACTTGGTAACATATGTTATATCAATATGAAATTATATCAGTATGAAATAGGCAAAAACACATCATACTAATGAGGATGATCGATCTAGAATGATGTTCTACACCAGTGTTTCTCAAATTTTAGCACACATGCAAATCATCTGGGAATCTTGTTCCAATGCCGATTATAATCTGATGGGTCCAGGGTTCAGTCTGAGATAATGCATCTTTATCAAGCTTCCATATGACAATGATTCTCTTGGTGCAGAGACCACACAAGATTTGCAAAACTCTGCAAGTTTAGAAGACATAGGCACAGGGCCGTGTGGTTAAGGATTATTGGATGCAGTGAGAATGAAGCTATGCTTGGAAACAGGGATGCAAATTCAGATGCCTCACAACAGCTATGTGGCATAAACAGGCACATCAGCATAAATGCAAGATAACAGAAAATGGTCTGAAAATGAGCCAACTCTGGTATCCACTGTTGACCCATTAGGTGTCCAGGAAGTCAATTAGAATAAAGAGCCAAACTGAAAGTAACAGTAAGACTTTTTTCACTTACTAGTATTGCAAGTAAGAGGGGAAAAAGAGGAATCAGCTCCTGGCCACTGGGCAAGGGTCAGGTGGATCCAACAGATGGGAGGAATAATCTCACTGTCAAAAAGAAAGAGGCTCCTGCCTCCTTATGGACCCATGGGCAGGGGTAGGGAGAAGGAGAAAGGCTGAAAGTGGAAAGGTCCCAAGTCAAGAGGCCCCATAACAGGCAGGCCTGCATGTGGAGGGGCTAGGAATGCAGGTGCACATACAAAGTTGACCAGCCCAGAGTTGCAGAGCCTGAGTTCTAGACTACAACTTCCCGCAGGAAACTGTCTGCATCAATTCTGGTGTGGAGAGGGCAGATTCTCTCCCTGAGGCCCACGTAAGACTTGTGGCCTGTGGTTGAGTCTGAAAAATCACATAGAATTTGTCCTGCAGCTGGACTCCTTACCCACTCTGTATCTCAAAGTAGTAGACATTATTCAATTTCACCCATTTTGCCAGGAAAAAATTCAAATTATGCTAGATCTTCATCATTTTCAGGAGAAACCAGAGAGTTACATTTATTTATAAAATTATCTGATTTTCAAAGCTCAATAACTATAGTTTAAATGATTATTCTTATTTTTTAACACTTTTAACTCAAAACAGAACATGTTTTTTGTTATTCTGATCCAGCCTGAGGGCCACCAGTTTGCAACTTCTGCTTGAAAGAAGGGTAGGGTTTGGCCGAAAGGCAGGATTATGGAGAGAACATAGAGCGAGAAAGAAAAAAATAATAAATTGTCCATTCTTCGGGCTGAGCTCATTGTATTAATAGCATAAGATTAGGCAAATCGCTTTTTATTTATTTGATCTCCTAACTGACTCCATCTCATGAGACCCTGGACCTTCTCAGCGCTAGCTACCATGTTTTTAACACCTGACTGAGAGATTTGTCCTCAGGCAAATAATTGCTGGGCTGGCTCTTGTTAAAATGTCACAGTTTTCAGAGTTATAATTCATCACACTCAAGCACCCAAGGAAACGATTGTCCACAACATGAACTCAGAGGCCCAAAGTAAAAATGTTTTTCTTTGACATAATAAACATCTCCTTGTGGAGCTGAAGATTAAAGGGAGACATTTATTTTACTGGACTATTGACTCTGCTATGGGGTACCTGAAATTCCCAGGGTGGCTCACAATGGAAGTGACAGTGATATGTTTGTGTGTCTTTAAATATGTACCATTGTGAGTGCCAAGCTGCAAAGATAAATCTTTCTGAGGAATAATAGGAGACTTTCTGCTCTGGAAATGAATGAGCCTTTGGATGGCTATTTCCCAGGCTCCAAATATAAGGGCTGTTTTTGTCCACCTGCTCCTTCCCCCGCATACAGATTTGCAAGGCCTCTGCTGCGGTGTCAGTCCTCTGACCCTCTTCCAGTCCCCGTCACCCCCTGAGCTCACGGGGTGGCACATTTAGCAATTATAGATAACGTCAGCCTTCAGATCGGCCTCTGTCTCTAACGTCTCCCAATTCAAACTAATTCCACACCTTACCTAAAATCATCTTTTCAAAAATTTTAGCTCTAATTTTACCTTGAATCTATTCAATGGATTCAATCAAAAGCTAAATTAAATTAAAGATTATTTTTTTAAAAAATGGAAAGCAGTAGATTTTTATTCACGGCTGCCCACCTGTAACACTTGATCCATACCTATTGCCAAGGTTTTACTACCTGTATTTTCCAGACTTACGCCCTCAAGAGACAGGCCTTTTTACATTCACAGCCCTGAACCCTGGACTTTAATGCCTTCCTTTCTCCTCTCTGTTTGACTCTTAGTCAGTCTTAGCATCAAATCCATACCTTCACCCTACTTGGAAGCTTTTCCTTGTCTTTCCCAGCCCAGTAAAGAATTTTATTTTAATTGTTTAGAGATCCTTTAGTGTCTGCAGGGTTTTTGTGTGTGAAGAAACAGTAACACTACATGTATTTGGTTTAATTTCCTTAGAAATCTATTTAAGAGCTAACATGCATTCATCTATTAAGTTATTAATAATACAACATTCATTCATTTATTAAATAATCAAAATCCAAATATTATTCCAGCTCTATACAATTCATCAAAATTAATTAAACACAATGAGTTTCCTTGAACTCAAAAAGATAATTATAGACTTATTGAATCAAAATTTTCTAAGCAAATGAATTAAAATAAGAAGTTTTACTACTTTAAAATAGACAAAAGATACAAGAATATTGGAACAATTAAAAACTCATTAATATACTTACAGTTAAACCAATTATAAAATTTACTAACTTATAAGATTTAAATTTTTCTTCATAATTTCTTTTTTTACCAACTTTATTGAAGTATAATTTACATGCCATGCAATTAATCCATTTTAAGTGTACAATTAAATGATTATTAGTAAATTTACCAAGTTGTACAGCTATTCACATAAATCAGTTCCAGAACATTTCCTTCCCCCTACTGAGACCCTTTATTTCCATCCCCAACTACATTTCAAGAATGTCCCTCCCCTCCAAAATGCTCACCACATACCTCAGATGTGGGTCTACCCCCCAATCCCCGAATCCCTGGTGAACACCACCACCATTTGAGCACCGTAGTGTTAATCAGTCAGTACCAATTTGATGCTGAGTACATGTGGGGCCCATTATCCCAGTCTTGTGTCACCTCACTTCGGATAATGGGCTCAAGTCAATCCAAGATAATATAAGCCGTGCTAGCTCAACTGTTGTTTCTTAAAATTGAGTAATCCTCCATTGTAAACATATACCAAATTTTAATAATCCACTCATGAATTGACGGGCACTTGGGTTGTTTCCATGACCTAGCGATAGTGAATTGTGCTGCCATAAACATTCGGGTGCAGATGTCTTTATAACAGAATGTCTTGTGCTCTTTTGGGTAGATGCCTAATAACACTATTGCTGGATCGAATGGTAATTCTATTTTTAGCTCTTTGAGGAATCTCCAAATTCTTTCCCACAGAGGTTGCACCAATTTGCAGTCCCACTAGCAGTGTAAAAGTGTTCCTGTCTCTCCACATCCTTGACAGCATTTGTTTGGGGATTTTTTGAAAGCAGCGAATCTCACTGGGTTTAGGTGGTGTCTCACTGTGGTCTTGATTTGCGTTTCTCCAATGATTAGAGATGATGAACATTTTTTTATATGTTTGCTGTCCATTATTCTATCTTCATTGGAAAAGTTTCTGTTCGTTTCCATTGCCCATTTATAGATGGGGTTGTTTGATTTTTTTCTTGTTAATTCTTTTGAGTTCTAGGTGGATTCTTGTTCTCAGACATTTATCGGAAGTGTAGAGAGCAAATTTATGATTTTATTATTATTTTTTTTTATTTCCGAGGCTACAGTCATAGAATGTGTTCATTGGTAAACCTTTTTAGGATTTTTGGTAATCTTTTTTATTATCTAAAAAGAGTAACACCTCAGAATAGGAGTGTGCTTCATTCCTTAAAGTTACCTTTTTTTTTTTCAATGCATCTTATCATGCAGTGCGCTCGCATTTTATGACATAAAGACTTCATTCACTACCATGAATTTTTCCTATGATAATCATTGGTGCATGAAGGCTAAAAAACATGGCCCTATCAACAAAGGGGAATGAGATTGGCTGCTGAGAGTCAAACTAGAAAATTAACACATCAGGGATGAAATCAGATATAGAAAAAATCACCTTAAAAAAGTGTACAATGGGTCTAAAACATGCATCATTTTGCTTAATGTATGCAATTAAATGGCATACATTACTATAGAACAGTTATGTACTGCGCTTTTTCTAATTAAACATTCATAAATAGTAACCAACCAATAAATACATGGTTAGAATTGTTAAAACAAAATATTTCAAACTGCTTCAGCCCTGTGTCAGGATGCTTTCCCTCCTGGACACCCAGTAACGTTTGCTCTGATCTTTTCGGAAGGTCCTTCACACCTCTTCTAATCTCAGCTAGCTTCTGTTTGGAGTATTTCTTAGGCATCGGTCACTTTACTTAGGGTATTATACTTAACTCAGAACAGAATCACATGAGCTCCATATTTAGTTCACTTTTCAAAATGAGGAAGTTGAAGGTGATAGCAGTTAATCAAATTGGATAACTCTAAAGATCAGGTAAATGATAAGACTGGGATTAACTTGGCTCTGTCTGGTTCAATACCCGGGGCACTTCCTCCTCTAAGTCAACTCACATTTGAGGTCAATGTTGCTGATGGATCAATGTTTCAATTGT